>JASGXE010011941.1:0-13306 GCA_030068105.1 Sinentomon sp. SZTP_YWyxl
AAATATTAAGAAATGAATGAAATAAGCAAAAATGAATTAATTTTGGCGAACCGAACGGAAGGGTATTGCGAAATCCTGAAAGACACATGGAACAAGAAAACTGCACAATTTGAGAAATTAAACGTGGACCAATAGAAGAAGAGAACGTACGAAATAATTTAGACTTGTGAAATGGACCCACTTGTGACAAATAAACTCTGTTCCAAATACAGGCATATAGTACGTTAACGATAAAGAAAGAATGAAAACCTTTGAATCTACATCACCGTCCCTGTGACACATGTGATTTGCTCAGCCTTTCTGGTCATTTTGTTGAAAACCAGAGGTCAATAGTTGCTTTGGTTTTCTCGCAGGAGCAATTTAAGTGGAGGCATCTCATATCTTAAACTTCATTTTCTCGGCTTCATTTTTTCCAAAATTTCCGTTACAAAAATTGATATAACTTGAGAACCCTTTGAGAGAAATGCATGAATTTTGGTATGCTTGTACGTGAATCTTGTCCCAAAAAATGTTCTCGTCGGATTTTTTATAAAAGGCAGCATTTTCAAGTTATGTCTATATATCATTGTCAAAGTCAAAAAATTTTTACGCAAAATGCGAAAAATTGTCATTTGCTGTCCGCCTAAATGTAAATATCTTGGGAACAAAGGCAGATATCAAAAATCCGAGAACATTTTTTTCCTGGCATTTTCAGGTACCAGATGCCACAATCTCAACTTTGTCTCACAGCCCTGAGTCTAGTTATATCAATGTCTAAGTATGCAGCATATATTTAACTCCAAAAGAGAAATAAAAAAGATACAATCTTTTCTATTGGTCCATGAGGACTGCCACATTTCAGTTGTTTCCATTTCAAATTTCACTAAAATCAGTCCATTGGTTCAAAAGTTACAGCTAATTCAATACGCGGGGTACGTTAGGCGGGGTTCCCCCCTTAAAACAAACTGTTTTAAACATGTTTTAAACAACCACTTGTTTAAACAGTTGTTTAAAACAAAATTGAGTTTTAAACGTGTTTTAAACACGTTTAAAACAACCGCAACTTGTTTGAAATGCTTTGTTTAAAACAATCTGCAAAAACAAAAAAATGCTTTTTGCTTTTTTACTCAATTTTCAACGCTTTTCTGTCATTAAAACGGTTATTGTTGCCTTTTTTCAAGTATCATCGGCACTAAAGTTTTGCAAAATTAGCCTTGGCAGCTTTAGAACACGTTTAAAACTGTTTAAAACATGTTTAAAACACGTTTTAAACAACGGGAAAAAAACAGATAAAAAACGTTTAAAACAAAAAAAAAACATGTTTAAAACGTTTTTTATGTTTTTCAAGAAAAAAAAAACATGTTTTTTTCCAACCCTGGTCGTCAATGTAATGCAGATAATACAAGATTGCGAGTCGAAATTGGAAATCAGCTCTTGTTTTGAAACCTTTAAACTGAGAACACTCTCCTCTTGACGAAAGCAGTGTGTTAGAAGAAGTCAAATCCACCAGATCCTTTTGGGATTGATACCTGCGTTTTGCGCGTAATGCTTGCTTATCCAATACTATTTATTGGGTAAGCAAGCAAGGATTCCCAATAATTTCAAGCAAGCATTCCCAGAGCAACAATTTCCAGTCGACAGATGACAACTCAGTTTTTGGTTCTTTGACATCTTTCCAGTGGCTACTGGCTGAACCAATACCTAGCCACCAGAAAGATGTCAACAACCAAAACCTGAGTTGTCAAAGGAAATATATCCCGTCGGAAACAATTTTTTCTGGGAAATTAACAAGGCCAGGTATGGAGAAACCCAGATAGGTACGAGTATCTCCTAGAAGCGAACACATTCCTTGCTTGAGTAACTTCCCAGTGCCCACCAGCACCAGCAAGGCAGCAAGCAAGATATGGTAACTGCCAAATTCCAAAAATCCCCTATGCACCACCAGCAAGCAGGCTGGCAGTCCCATCACACTGCCAGCAGCCATTTGCTTGTTTTTCCAACCCAAAACAGCCCCAATACCCTCCACAAGTTGCCAGTCGACAGTGATGATCATTCGGTATCAGATTTACTCTGTTCTACAGGTTTTCATGCCATAAAGGCAATCATCAATTGTGAACAGCAGAGGTTCATCATATACCAGGGAAGGGAGGGGAAGGGAAGGGAACGCGACCGTCGGCTGCATTATCGAAAGGAGGGGTAAAGGGAAAAGGAGGGGAAAGGACCGCGAAGAGATCATCGGAATGTGGACGGGGCCTAGTAGTCATATAGCAATCACTTCAGACACCCAAGCAGACACACACACATACACAACCAGGCAAGATCCAACCTTGAGCAAACTCTAATCATTGCAAGAAGCCCAAAAAAGAACAGGTTCCACAGTGACGCAAGTTCATAAAGTTGTAGTTTTCGTGGTCCTTGAATACCACATCTATCCAACACTTTCCTGACTGTTCTCTTGAATGTGCTGCATAAAGTTACCCATGGGAAAAGAAAACTCAAAAACAACAAAACAGACCACAGATTTCACAACAAAACACCAAGAAAAGATCGCGAACGCACACACGTCACGAACCGGAGACGGCGGCGGCCATTTTGAAATTCAAAGATGGCCAACGGCGCATTCTTCTGTTTTCCAAAACGGGAAAATGCGAGCGCGGCAGTATTTTTTCTCTTCGGTGTTTTTTTATTCCAAAAAAATTCTTGGATTCGAACCGATTTTCGAATCCTTTTGTCGAATCCGAATCCTGAGTTGCTCGAATCCGAATCCTGTCGAATCCTGACAACCTCGAATCCGGATTCGAATTTCGAATCCCAAATTTTCGAATCCGAATCCAGGATTCGCACACCCCTCCTGGGCAGCATGCCTGCAAATCATATCGAAGTGGGAGTCTCCATTGCATCAGATCTCTCGAATCGAATTTTTTTTTTAACTGCGGAGTCCCAGCCAAAAAGTGTTTGCGACCCCTCATCGCCGACGCGAAAAAGTCCAAGAAGGCCAGAAACAACGAATTCAGAAAAGAACCAAAGTGGTTGGAGTGCACATGAAATTTATGAACTACACAGCATCGACATGGATGCAGCGCGTAATGATGGCAGCAGTCACAAAGAATTCGATTTTAATTTTTTCCACAGCATTCGCGAAGTTGCAGTTCACAATTTTGGGTCAACTTTCACGACGAAAATAAAAAACCAGCTCAAATTCAAACAAACACACCATCGAAAATCCAACCCGATTTGAGTGTGTTCGCCATCGCGTATTTTGCAATTTTGGAATTATTCGTCATCAGAAAATTGTCACCATACCACATGATGTCAATATAGAATGAATAGGTATTGAAAAATCCCTAAAGACAGCCTCAAGCAAAAATTTTGCAAAGCACTACAAGGAAAATGGGAATTGGGAGGGCAAAAATTTATATAGGTAGGTAGGTAGGTACCTACCTTGTGGGGTAAAACACTCATCAAACCGACGATGTTGGGGGGAGATAAAGGACCTAGGTACCTACCTACTAAAAGACTAGACTAATAATTTAAGGGTAAATCTATCTATACCTACCTAACCTACCTACCCAACCTATACCATGCCAGACCAAATCAAAGGACAAAGAGTGAAGCAATCAAAGATCAAATTGGTGAATTGCATGAAGAATACAACACAAATGGAAGCAATAATAATTACAAACACAACATGAAAATCAACTTAAATAATTTTATATCTTCATGAAATGGAATGGATGAAAATAGAAAAGGAGGCAATGATGTTGATATCCCGAGAAAAAAACAATTAATTACGAAGGAAATCAAAAAAAACAGCAGGTCTGAGCCTCTGAGGGCATCCAATATATTTGGCACAAAATTTCCTCTCGTCAAATCTGACAGCAAAAATTATGGCTAGGCCTGCCTAAAAAAGGCAGAGAAAAAACAATGGAAAAACTGGAAGAAATGACAGCTGGAATTTGAAATGCAAAAAGTCAAGAAATAAAAAATCAAAGAAGGAAAAATGTCATTTTTCGTGGCCTTGGTTCAAAAATTGGACACATTGACGATCTTTCGATCAATTCAAATAAAAACAAAAAGAAAAAAAAATAAATTGGCAGCCACATTCCACAGAAAAATGTTTTTTGCTTCCCCACGAAGAGAATTAAAACGAAAAGCAAATGAAAATTTTTTGACCCGGTGGGGCTTGAACCACCAACCTCTTGGTCACAATGCAGACGCTTTAACTGATTGCGCCATTGGGTCCGCTGCCAAAATTCGATTTCAAATTGTCACTTTGATCACCGAGACTGGCGATCGCACAGACGTGTTTTTCCAATTTTCCTCGCTTGATTTTAAACACCATATGATATGATGTACAATAGACGGCAGATGTGCAATGCGCGGAATGGCGAAATTTGTTGCATATGCGTTCTTTTTGCTCTCATGGCCGCCATCTAGTGTTCGACAATGCTTCTTGTTCGGCCAGGCAGCAGCCACAAAGCTGTTTGAGCTGTCTTGTTCGAAATTTTGGATCTGTGTGTTTTTGGAAAAAAAATTGTTTTTTTTTTCTTCAAGTTTTTGACAGATATTTTTTCCTCTGTGAATTTTTTTTTTTTTTTTTTTTGAATTCGAGTGGATTCGCGAATCCTCGAATCCAAAAGGATGAATCCGAATCCGAAATGCTCGAATCCGAATCCAAAAAGCTCGAATCCGAATCCTGACACTCGAATCCGAATCCAAAATTTTCAAATCCGAATCCATCTCCGGATTCGGATTCGAGCTCGAATCGAATCCGGATTCGCACACCCCTAGGTGTCCTTGCTAAGGGAGGAACTTGGCTGGGAGACCCTTGATACGAGAAGAATGTTCCGAGGAATAATTACCTTTCGAAAATGCATCACAGGGGAGGGTGGCTGGCGGAATGAGGTGGCTCGCTTGTCCCGACTGTGGGACCACCAGGGCCAGTGGCTTTGTCTCTTTTATACCACCCATTCTATCAAAAAATGTGGATAGGTATTCCTTCTTGAACAAATACATGTTTCTGTGGAACCGCCTTGCTATTTCCCATGACATGCTGAAGTTGTCTGAAAAAAAATTTTTGACCCTCATACAGATCAAGATGTCCTCCCTTGACAATGCATAAATCTTTCTCCTTGCACAGAGAGGTAGGTGGAAGCCTCACACATGTGGGGGTGGCCTTCTGATGGCTGTCATTGTTGAGTCTCTCGGTTCGGTGCGATTTCACCTTGCAAAATAGGGGTACCGAGGGGAGACGATGCAGTGTGGCCGTTGGCGGGCATCTCCTCCTGTTGAGGTGCTCTTAGTTTTTTCAACCCACCAAGGCCACCTTTATCTTCAACTTAAGTGGCTCTATGGTAGATAGGATCTTCCCTCCCCCATGTCTGGTTTTTCAATTTTCACTCCAGAGTTTGTCTAGTGCTGCCTTTTTTTCTCTTCCCCTTCTTTTACTACCCCTTTGCACTAGGTACCCACCTACTTCAATTCATGATTTTACCTATTGGTGAATTTGTCGCTTTTGTGAATTGTTTTTGTTCTCCGACATTCTCAACAAAATTTCTGCGAGTTCGATGCAACGGTGTGTTCTTTTCACTTTGACGATATGGTCTTTGCATCAATTGCCATGTTATGCTTCGGATCTGATCAATCTGGCCGATGCTGTTGGCAAGATATCACGTCCGCTGTTTTTGCCTCTCATCTCTGATGGATACCCGGCCGCTCTTTCATCATGGTGCGGAACTACCTACACAATTTGGACCATGCTGCTGGCGAGATACCATCTTCACTGCTTCCTTCTTTTGCATCTCTGACAATGACCTGGTTGGTTGTTGCTATTGTAAAATTATTGTTTCATTTATTTCATTTTTTTCTTCCTCTGTTACGGCCATTTTGACTGCACCCTCCTCTGGTTTCTATGCGCCGTACCTATGTTTGACTTATCCGATCCGTTCACCTCGCTGGCCGAAGAGATGCATGCTGCCTCGGTGAGAGAACATGACGACTTAATTGTTGTTGTGGTAATTGCCGAGGCAAAAAAATGATGCATGCCTGACCGGGGTTTACCACGTCCAATGGCTTTTACTGCCTGTGGCCCCCAACATAGTATGGTATTGTCCTGTTGGTAATGGCCAGGTTAGGGTTAGGTTAGGTCAGGGTTAGGTGAGGTTAGTTTAGGTTCGGATAATCTATTCCAATAATAACCTAACTTTTTTTTTCACTGCCCAAAATCTGAACTTCGGCACATCCATCCCTTACCTGGTCTCAGTGACCACTTGATGATCTTTGCTGAATTTACAGTTAAGGGACTAGGTACCAGCATGTACTGCACTCCATGGAGAGAAAATTTGTCCAGGCATTGGCTGTAAATGATGTGATCTCCACTAAACAGTTTTGGAGATTTCATCACAGCAAAACCTCTACACCGCTGATTCTGGCCACTTGTGGAAAGGCCGGTGATCCGTCAGCTTTTGCACTGATGGTTCGGGAGCACATGGGTGCTGTTTACTTACCTACTTCTGTGTCAACATATAATGAGCAATCCACAAATTTCATGAGGGATGCTGATATGTTGACTGAAAGCTCTGTGATCTTCGCAATTAAATCTTGTAACAATTCAACTTTTGACCTCATTGACTGCATCCCAATGGTATTTTTAAAGAACCACGGGGATGTTTTGTCAAAATATTTGCTGATATTGTTTTCTCTGTCATTAGCCTCAAATTGTATCCCAACTGACTGGAAGCAGAGCATAGTTAAGCCTCTTCCTAAAGGAGGCTTAGCTTTGTCAATTGAGAGTTTTAGGCCTATAAGCCTGATAAGCTCTTGTTCCAAGCTGATGGAGAAAATTGTTGCTGGCTACCTATATCGCCTGCTTGAGGGTCAAAATTTCTTCTTCCGTGGCCAACATGGTTTCAGGTCACTCTTGTGAAACTCAGCTCACTGGTTTTATTCATGAGATCTCAGTGGCTTTGGGAAATTCTGCACAATTCGATGCTGTCTTTATTGACCTGGTTAAAGCCTTCGATCGGGTTTCTATTCCTCTTATTTGCAGGAAATTGGCTAGATTAAATATCCCAGAAAACTTGTTTGTATGGCTTTCAAATTTCATTACTGAGAGACACTTCAGGGTTCTGTTAAATGGGGAGTTGTCTGATATTCTTCCTGTTACGAGTGGAATCCCACAAGGATCTGTATGTGGTCCCTTGCTTTTTCTAATATACCTATACTAGCCGGGCTGCGCCCGGCCCTGCCGGGCTGCCCCTACAGTGTGTAAAGTAATTGCATGATTTTGAATTCTTGTCTTGTTATCGGGCTCTCGGGTTTACGAAGATTGCGGTTTTGTTGCTCTCTCGTCGCGATGACAGAACCCGGCGTCGGCCCCTCCGGGTGTCAGGTGTATTTGTGCAGTATGCTGGTGGGCCGAAACGGGGATCAAACGACGTACGCACTGCAAGTATCTTCTGAGGTTATTGTTTCCGGGCTGCCCCCATTGATTCAGAAAATGTTTTCCTTCATGATTGCCCTTATTGAAAAGGTTTGCTTGTTATGCTTGATGTGCGAGTTATGTCTACTTTCATGGAGCTGTGAGGACATTTGAGGGTGTTTCTTGTTATGTCTGATGGGTTTCCCGCGAGGAGATTATCGGACACGGAGTCAATACAGAGTCATGCAGCATACGCTGCTCATATGCATTTCCAGAACATTTTATCTGATGGAAGTCCAATTCATCTGGTCTCCGTGTCCCAATGCTCGAACCACTGCAAAGGTAACATGAGAAAAGCAAAAGCAACATTGATCCAGGACAGTACTTGGAAGGGCCATCCTCGTGCCCGTGATTGTGCTGCTGAAAGGGGGCTTACAGGCCAAGTCCCTCGATTCCTTAAGAATGAGACGTCAAACGGGAAATCCGCTCTGCAGAGTGACATTTTTGCACCGTAAAGAACACCAGGATCCAGGTCCATGACATGGGCTTGGTAACAGGATCCGTATCACCATGAATCTTTTCGTTTTGGGGCAGACACGTATCAGGGAAGACATTGGGTAACAGTTCGGAACACCTGCCGCGCCTCCTTCGCCGCCTCATTTTTTAGACCCGCCGCCTCGGTTCCCTTTCTCGCCGCCTCCTAAATGCGAGCAAATGAGGCGGCGGATAAACGTCAAGCTTACAGTGGAGAACCAAAACCACTCAAATCGGCAACCAAATGAACCATAACCGCGCCATCCAAACAGCCAATTTTGCGGACGTTTTGTTGTCGTATCGTATGAGGTACCACAAACCAAACACTTGTGCTTCTTGCACTTCTTGTCCTCAATTTCTTGGGTTACTGGTTTGGGTGTGGGTGGATGCTGGTTTTGTCAGTTTATCGCGCATCCAGCCGGCCTGTTGCGTTCCGAAGTGAACCTGTCCGTTTGCGCCTTTTTCACTCCAGACGGGACTTGTTTCCATCGCCGAACCTGCTGGCTTGAGAACATTGCCGCGAGCTGTTTTGCCACTGCCCGCGGGTGGGTTAGGTGGATGAATGGTTGTTTTAAAGTTTGACCGTATCTACAGCGCAGAAAAATAAAAGAGCAGAAGGTGATTGCAAAGCTGAGCCAGCGGTTCACGTCGAAAACACCTGCCGTGTGCGGGTCGGGATACTTTAGTTCGAAAATCTTTAAGATCGACTGGCGCAAATGTCGCAAAATCTTCAACAAATCCAAGAAAAACTGACCTAACCTGACCTTACCTAACCTAAACACAAATTATTGGAAAAACAATAAATCGACCTCCGCCGTCTCCACCGTCTCCGCCATCTTCGCCGCGTACGCAGTCTCCGCCGTCTACGCAGCCTCCGCCGCCTCCACCTTCTCAGCCGCCTCATTTGTTCATTTTTAGGTGGTGGCGGCAAAAGGGGTAACAGTTCCAAAGACCTGTCTACATGTGGATTCGGCAATTTCGCGGACGTGTGCTATTCCTTATTCGCAATTAAAGCTAACCAAACCTAACCTAACCTCTCCGCACATTGCCAAAGAAGATTGGGTTCAGGTAGGTTGGGCTGGGTAAGCAAAGGGCGGGGAGAGGTTAGGTCAGGTTTGGTTAGCTTTAATTGCGAATGAAGAATAGCACACGTCCGCGAAATTGCCGAATCCACATGTAGACAGGTCTTTGGAACTGTTACCGGAAAAGGAACCGAGGTGGTGGGTCGAAAAAATGAGGCGGCGGAAGCGACGTAGTGTGCGGCGGAGGCGGCGGTCGGCAGGTACTCCGCACTGCTACCGGACATTGCGGCGACCCAGATTGGGGTCTGGGGCGGATCCTGCCGGTAGTCGGGGTCTGGATTGGAGCCCAGCGGGGTTCCAAGGGGCAGATACAGCCCCTGGTGGGGGGTCTGCGGGCGGTGGAGCCCCACGCAGAAGCTGCAGAAAGATTTGAATTTTGCGATTCATTTTTGGTTCAGTTGTATTCTGGAGACTAAATTTTCCTTCAGGGCGATCAAGAAGCAACGTTAGGTTCTAAATTTTAATTGCCACACTGCTGTTCATTTTTATCATTTGAGCAATATTTGAGCATGCGAAGAAGAGGGTCTTTGGCAGGGCAAAAAGACACAAAAACATAAAATTTATGACAAATGAAATGATAGAATTGGCTTCTTGCATTTTTCTCGACACCAGCAGTGTGCATTTGGGAATTGGTTTCTTTGCCCCATGAACACAAAGCGACGAACACACGCGTTGAAACGTGCCCCAAGTCCAACACTTACAGCTCAATGCTTCGGCTGCTCAAATGTTCGGGCTCGGCTTCCGTCGCGCATGCCGCGAATTTCGAAATTCCAAACAAATCACATGAATTTGTGATTTGTTTTTTCGTGTTCCACGTTAAAAACACGAAAAAAGACATCTTTTAGCAATCCTGCCTGATGTCAACCGAGTGGTGTCAACCAACTTCATGTTGTCAACCTTCGTGAAACCCTGCTGCGTATGGTGTCTGCCCACATATGTCAAAAAGTTCCTCGGCATTCATCAAGAAATTTTTCCAAATAAATGCCGCCATGATTCGAACCAACCATCCACGCATTTTCAGCACATCGCTTTAGACCACTCGGCTACGACGACTTCACTTGAAAAAGCTTCGGTAATCCATGTTCACACAATAATTCCCCGGCGATTTGGCACGTGCCATCTGTTCAAACTGTTCGGCATCAGTGCAATTTACGTTGAGAATTTCATTTACTGCCATCTGTGAATCTCACGCGAAATCACTTTTCTGCGCCTGTCGCCATCTATGAACCGCAAATAAAGAAAGTGCCCGTGTGCCCTTCAGGGGCAAAATTTTGAAAAAATGGCCCGATAAAACCCAGATTCTGGTCCCGTGCGTCGTCTGTCCAAATTTGGGCGAAATCGGTCCAGCGGATCGGCGGGAATCGTCTAACAAAAAAATCGTCTTCTCTTTTATATATAGAGATTAACGACATGACGTCTGTGATTAAGTCTAGTATCAGACTTTTTGCAGATGACATTGTTGTCTATAGGGTCATTTCCTCAAGTGAGGACATCACTGCTCTGCAGGCTGATGTGAGCTCCATTGCAGAGTGGTGTGATGCAAACTGCATGGGTGTAAATGCCTCAAAAACATCTGTCATGTCTTTTTCAACTTCCCGGTCACCTGCATTGCACGACTACAAGGTAGGATCCAATATCCTGTGCAGGCCAGAAACCATAAAATACTTGGGGTTGATTTTTACTCCCGAATTGAGCTGGACTCCACATATTGGAAAGATTGTACAAAAAGCATCAAATCAATTGGAAGTTCCCAATGAGGAACTTTTGCTATGCAACTAGACGAGTGAAGATGATTTATATTTCTCAATAGAGTCCTGCACGGGTAGAGTTTTCAATACCCATACCCAACCCATACCCGTGAAGGTGATACCCGTACCCACCCATACCCATAATTTTTTGGATTTTTTTACCCGTACCCACCCGTACCCGTGACCGCGATACCCAAACCCAACCCATACCCATGAGTACGAAACCCGTACCCACCCATACCCGTGAAAATTTCATACCCGTACCCAACCCATACCCACGAGACCTGGATGCTGATGATTGGGCGAAATACTATTGGTGCAAATGCTGCTGTCTGAAAAGATGCTGAAGATCCTGCAAATGTCGCGAAAAGATGTTAATTCTCACGTGCATCACAAGCGGGACGTGCTCGACAACCGGACGGACGCGCTCGGAATTTGGTTTTCGGCACGA
The DNA here is from genome assembly GCA_030068105.1 of Sinentomon sp. SZTP_YWyxl. Lineage (NCBI taxonomy): Eukaryota > Metazoa > Arthropoda > Protura > Sinentomata > Sinentomidae > Sinentomon > Sinentomon sp. SZTP_YWyxl. The sequence goes on from JASGXE010011941.1 coordinate 11,215, forward strand.
TGTCCCAAATTCCGGAAAAAATGCCAACACTGGCATCAACAACATTTTGGGTTCTCGGCACTTTTCAGATCGCAAAACTCCACTTCCAGATCAAAAAAACAAGATCCGCCATTTCTGTAAAAAAATAAATAACACAAGAAAAAATGAACACGTCAAACACGTGGCGGACTGGCGATGAAATCGCACTCGGACGGAGAAAGCCATTACTTTTGAAATGCCAACTGAACGAAACTTCATGAAACAAAAACGGGATGGCAGCCGCATCCTTCATATCCGTTTCCCATTCACCAATCCCAGAACGCAGGTGCCAGGTCGAAGCCTCAAAAATTCATCGAGAAGCGGCAGTTCGCGTGTCTGATTTTTGCCGACAGTCGATTCATTCGAAACCGAACTCAGACCGAACTTCAACCGAAGACCGACCGAACTTCGAACGAAATCGCGAAACTCGAGGTGCCTTTTTTGACAAAAGTTCAACACACAACAATTCTGCAGCGTTGCACGGCTTGTTGATTCCGCTGAAATTTTTCCAAAACATTTCTGCTTGCCGAGACTCGGGACAAAGTCGCCGAATAATGACTTTCATGTCTCTGCGCAGCTTTATTTCAATTTTATTGCAGATTGTGAGCGGAGCTCTGACAATTCCGAAAATTGCACAAAAGAAAATGCCAGATGAGGTTTGTTTGTGATGCGCGGGAATGCAATCGGGCGGAAAATTTTGGGTGGGCATTGTGTGGCGTGAGCCTCTTATAAAATTTAAAAAACGGCTGTTCAGCTCGGATCGCGCAAAGTTCACAAAATAAAGGAAACTTTTAATGACCGCACATTTTCATTGACAGGCGAGGACGGGCCTCGCCAATTTCTGCCACTGACCTCAAGTTCTGCGCCAGCCCAAAAAATTTCGAATCGTTTTTCATTGGTTTTATTTTCGAAAACTTGTCGAAGCTCTGCCCTCGAGACTGTGCTTTGCACAGACGCATCAACACGAAAGAAGCATCTCTGAACTTTGCTTTTGGCAGCACTTGAATGAGAAAATTGGGTCCCGAAAGCAAAATTCAACACAAAGTGTCGATCGCAAAGCTTTTGGCCAAATTCATGGGGTTGACATTTCTCACAAAAAAGGCACCTTCGATCGAACGAAACCGAAATCGAACGAAAGTTGAAAGTTGATTCGAAATTGGCTTCTCTCTCACAAAAAATGTTTGCGTTCGACGCGTTTTTTTTTTTTTTTGTTTTTTTTTTCGGGCGTCCCTCCGCAATTTTTTTGTGCCCAGAAAATCTTTACCCATTTACCCAAGGCCGTTCTTTCCTCCAATACCCATACCCAACCCGTACCCGTGAGTCCTTACCCGTACCCAACCCGCACAGGAATGCTCCGTACCCGTCCATCCATACGCACCCGTCATCCATAAAAGCTTACCCATACCTGCGGGTACCCGTGGGTAAGTACCCGCGGTTGCAGGACTCTATTTCTCAACTGTTAGGTCATTGTTAGAATACTCCACCTCATCATGGTCACCCTTCCAAAAGTGTTACGTTGATGCAATTGAAGCTGCGCAGCGACGAGCTGCAAGATTTGTTACAGGCAACTTTTGCATTCATGCAAGCGTTACGTCCCTTTTAAATGAGAGTAGGATGGGATTCTCTTGAGAGGCGAAGAGTCCTGCACAGTCTCTCTGCATTTAGGCAATGTATTCTGGAGCGTGGAGTGGAGGCTGGGGGGATGGACCATGGATTCTTACCCCAAATTATAACCCCACCAGAGCAAGCAAGTTTTTGACCTCCGTTCCTCTTGTTTTTTCTGAAAATTTTTTAATAGATACTCGTTTTTTCACAGCAGCCTTTTCCTGTGGAATCGCCTCGACCTTCCTGTGGATGTGCTCCATTATTCTGAGGACCACTTTAACAATGTTGTTAGGACAAAACTACAAAATCTATCTGTGGTCTAAGCAGGTTTTCGGACACTCGGCTTGTAGGCAAATGTACATCTAGCTGACCTGATTTCTTTTTGCAGTTGTGTTGACAAGAACCCCTAGGTAGGCTATTGGCGGTTCTTGGTGTCTTCTAATTTTTCTTCCCCACTTTCTTCTATTCT
>JASGXE010011942.1:0-21762 GCA_030068105.1 Sinentomon sp. SZTP_YWyxl
AATGCAGACATTTAGGACAAAACAAATAAAACTGAAATGAAATGTCACTAAGCCAAATGAAATAGGTAGGTAAACCATCAGAATAATAAAATTAGAAAAGCCTTCTCCTAACAAGCAACAGGCAAACTAAAATGGTGGGTGGAGGTGCAACAGCAACATACATGCAGAGTTCAACATTTCAACACTTAACTAGGTAATCAAAATGATCTTGGCTATGTTTGCTGCAAAAATTAACAAACAGCATAGCCAAGTCAAGCTGCACCAACTCAGTGCAGTAAGAGTTAGGCAGGTATCACACCACACCACAAATCTATTTTCTCGATGTTGCTTGTGGCTTGAAAAATACCTGCAATTCTGCAGAAATCAGTTAGCCTATTGAGCAAGAATTTGACATCTTCATAACTCTTATCTTCTTGAACAGGGTTCAACCCTGGCCAAGGTCACTGAAAGCCCTTTTGTTCATATCGGTCATGGCGAACCTTAGTTATACATCAGGCAGGCAACTATGTACCTAATCCATTTTCATAGGTGGTGCTGTGCGGCTGTTTTCAGGGGTACCCTTCTGGAGAGTAAAGAATTCCTAACAAAACTTCCTAACAAAAAACTGTCGTAAAATTAGTTCATGAAAACATCACTAACAACAATCAACATGCAGTTATTCAAAACAGAAGAAAACAGAATTTCTATGCTGATGTCAGCATCTAGGTGATGCATCTGAGGTCTTGAAACATAAATTTGCCACTATTCTTCAAGGATGTAAGCCTACCTATCCCACTGCACTGCAGCTCTACTGATGTTTAGGTTGGGCTGCAAGCAACCAATGGGTTGCTTTGTAGACGTCTCTTTAAACAGGTGGGTAAGTTTTGACTGCCTGAAATTGCACAGGTAGGTATGCAGATTTTTTCCACTTCAATACATATGTAGGTAGGTACCTAATCTTCTTTAGGTACCTATATTTTTAACTTGGTGAATCCAAAAGTTCGTGCCTGTTTACTGCTCAAGAGAATTTTGAAAATATCTCAATTTGTGTAGGTATGGGGACAATCCACAACCTTCTTTTACACGACAACAGGAATTCAAAATCAAATCAGTAACCATGTGCATCTTTAATTCACTTGATATTTCAGCCCTGAACCTGTCTTTAAGGTGAGAATTATTTCGTTCACCGTAATTGGCTATAAATACACGAAAAAGGGACCATAAACGGGTACCGAACTTTCAATTGGTCATCACAAACCACAGCTGAAGTGGTTGTGGTACCCACCCGATATCTGTTATCTTCTCCACTCACTGATCTGTTTGCAATTTATTCACTTCAAAACCTTTCGTTGATCATGCTATTTCCGGTGTTGGTTTGCTTGTGAAAGGTTCTGGTATTTCTGTTTTTTATTTTTTATCCCAAGATCGATGTATAGGCAATGCAATATGCAAGTTTGGTGCACCAGGGTAGCCCAGGTCAGCTTAACTAAATTTGGATAAAATTGAACACAAAGGAACAGACATAGGTTCCCAAAGGGCACAATGAGTAGGGTAGACATAATAATCCTCAATTTTGACGTTGACAGCAAGGATGCAAACCAACTTACAAATAAAAAATGCGAATGAAAGAGGAGAGCATGCCAGGCAACAAACATATCAAGCAACAACACAACAACATATATTTGTCCAAATCCTTCCCCATACCAATTCTCCCCTCGTGCCAGAAGTTCGAAGACCCCTCCTCCGCAGCTCAGCCTTGAGTTGATCTTTCGTCAAACGAATGAAAGCATTCATCGAATCAATGCAGTGTTTACCCTTTGGAAAGGATCGTTTACCACCACCCATGCTTTAATCTAAGCTACACCTAACTGGTTAAGGGTGTAGTTCAAGAAAAGTGGATTAGGTATAATCTCATAAAAATCAAGCAACAAGTACAGTACCTACAGAAAAGTGAAATGGTAGAAATGAAATGTAATGGCTGGCTGTCAACCAAAGAATGCCAGTTCAAAGTGCAAGCAAGAAAGGTACCTTGTCGCAAATCCCCTGAGAGAAAGTCCATGTCCCACATTTTCACAATGTACAAGTTCACCAAGTTGAAATTGCTTGAAAATAAGCTACATTTGCACTTCCACTGGTCTTGTGGAAAGCCACCTTGATTTTGCAATTGAAAGATTCCCAAAATATGACACTCCATAAAATATTCCAAAAAACAACAATGAAACCAGAAATTCCACAAAATTTCTACACCACGCTCCTGGTGGTGGCCATCTCGTTTCTGCCAATTCAACATGGCCACCGAAAATCTCACGATTGCAACCAATTTTTTCATCTTCCCGAGATTTTTTTTTCTTTTGTGACTGCAATCGATTTTTTTTTTTTTAATTTTTTTTTTTCAAAGGAATAGCGAATCCTCGAATCCAAATCCTCTAATCCGAACCCAAATCTCTAGAATCCAAATCCAGCCACAAATTTCGAATCCAAATCCAGCTACAAATTTCGAATACAAATCCTACAAATTTCGAATTCGAATCCTGACAAATTTGTCGAATCCAACATTCGCAAATCCGAATCCAGCTTTCGGATTTAGATATGAGTACGAATCCGGATTTGCACACCCCTTGAAAGTCCTAATGCACAATCCTTGCACTGATGAAAATGTCTCGCAAGATTTCTGTTCAATTTTAATCTAGGATTTCACCACAAACTGGAAAATATCCATCCATCTCTTTCAGGTACCTAGGTACGAGTTTCAGCAAAGGAATTATTGGTCAGTTATGGAAAAACAAAAAGGTAATTTCTCTCTTGTTCAAGGTAAAAAAAACTTGGTATCAGAAGAAAGTAGAAAAGGAGCAATACAAATGCCTACAGCAGGATATGGTTAATTTATGGGCATCCAGTTTAAGACTCCCACATCACAATCTGGTAATTCACCACAAAGTGCTAAAAATTCAGTTAAAACAAAGTTATGGTAGCCCATCAGCAGTCCTAAAATTGTCTTAACTATAACATGGAAGAAAATGACAGGTGTCTAAACCGATCTTAAACTTTAGGAACATTTTAAGGTGGTCCTCATAAAATTCAGACCCATTTTTGAACAAGAAAAATAAGTCCAAGACCGAACTTAGCATTATGTTAAGGTGCACCTTAGCGCTAGGACAGCTTCTTGAACAAGGTCCCTGAACTGTTCAGCAAATCCAGGAACATAAAATGTATCGACTGAACGACGGAGAGATGCACCAAATCAGTTTTCCCATCCCATAAGCCACATTGCTAATCTTATGTTTGAGCAGGCAACATTCCCTAGTGAATTAAAACAAGCCACGACTGCTCCCGTTTTTAAGGTTGGTGATAGGTGTGACCCTAATTTTTTTTTTTACTGGTGTGTGTTAAAAAGGTACATGTTCAACAGAATGTGTTTGAGTTCAACAATAGCAAACAACCAGATCCCATGCAAGCAACTTACCACGAGAGTGCACCACAGGCAGATACCACAGATGTTTCACCAGTCCGAATTGTTGAACCCAGTCCAAGACAATTTGATGAATCAAATTGTATCAAATGATCCAATAACAGAGATTCAGCAATCAACAAATTAACACAAGCAAGTATTGTGTTTGGTGTAGGCCAAAATAAATATTTGGCAACTCAGTATTGTAAGATTAAATCAGTGCCTAGCTAGAACAGAATGTAAGCCACCTGGGGTACGACCCCCAGGCGTTGCTCACATGGGATAGAAAGAAAAAAACAAAATCAATTTGACTTGACAACAGTAGGCAGGTTAATATTCTGAATTAAATTGCTTCCAAGTTTCCTCGACCTATCAAAAGAAGAGGGACTATAGAAGCCTAGATGGCTTCCCTATTTAAACACAAGGGAGTTGAGTCTAGGGGAAGAGGGAAAACAATAATGCCGACTTAAAAGTGCTTTTTTTTATTGCCTTAAAGGCCAATGTGTGTAGCAGGTCCAATGTGTTAAAGTGTGTTGCATGAATCCCACCTGACTTCACACAAAATTTCCGCCTACACGAGCCTCTAAGTTCAATACAACAGCACTTCAATCATTAGTAATGAGCTCCCAGAGCCAGCCATGAGAATGAACTAGGATCAAGCTATTCTTGCATTCAACATTGTCTATGCACTGAAAGTCTGATATTCATAAAACAACTGATTTTCTATCATCTGGCTCTTGAGTCTGGATTTAAATATCGCCTTACATGGAGAAGTGCGGATGGCTTCAGGAAGCCGATTCCACAAGTGAACCCCAAATACGCCAATGGAGAGTTGCCCTAAGGATGACCGATGCTTGTCAGTTCTAATATTTGCACTAGTGTCAGAACGCAATACCTTAGTGCTCCCTGATGGTGATGAAAGAGGACCAAGTAAAGTGGCAGTTTTGTACCGTTTGAATAACTCCAATGTGTTTTCATACACTAGTGTTAATAACTGGTAGTATATAATTTGATATGTACTTAAAAGCCGTAATTCCTGAAAGGCCCCTTTGGTTGTTGCCCCATATGGTAATCCAGCCACTATTCTTACTGCTTTTTTATGTAGCTTGTTTATCGGTTTGAGAGTGCCTTTACTGGCCATTCCCCATATTGCTGCACAGTATCTTATATGGGACTCAAAATATGCCCGAAAGAGTGATAAAAGGCACTCTACTGGAAGATTATTTCTTCCTTGTCGGAGAATATATAATCCAGTTAATAACTTTTTAAAAAGCTTTCCACAGTGAGCTTTCCACTTCAGATTGTGTTCCAAGTATATTCCCAGAAGTTTGCATATTTTGACAAATTCAAATTTAGACACTCCCACCCGTATCACAGAGTATGGAAAAATTTGTCCATGACTGAACCCCAATATTTTTGTCTTATTAACATTTAATGACATACGGTTACTACCACACCACAACAAACAAGTATTCAAACAATCTTTAATTTATATCATTTAGTTCATTTAAGGTACAAGCAGAAACAAGAATAGTTGCATCATCTGCATACGCATAAACATGAGCAGCGTCAGGAAACCTGTGAAGCAAATCATTTAAAAATATTATGAATAGCAACGGGCCTAATATACTACCCTGTGGAATGCCACACCTCAACACCTCACGACGTGAAACAGAAGACCCCACCCTGACTGCTACGTGTCTACCGGACAAGTACGAACATATTAAAATGTTCGAAATACCACGTAATCCATATCGAAATAGCTTTTCCAATAATATAGCATGATCAATGCAATCAAATGCTTTAGAGAAATCGATCATGATGGCTGCACAATAGCCTCCCAGCATCTGCGAATGATGCAGAGATGCCTGAAGAAGCAAAGTTCACCCAATCTGAACACCTGTCACACTGTATCCATTCAGTTGTTGGATTTGCTTTGGTTTTCTTTGTTTTGCAAGCAGACCCCCTTTTGGAGCTCAATTGCGTTCGACCAGGAGATGGGGATGGGCCCAGATTCAGCTCAATGTCACCAGCACATATTAAAATCGTTGAAAGGCAAAGAACGAGCTTTAAAGGCACGCCTTTTTTTTCTGCCCCCCTCAAAAACAGTTAGAGCGCACCGGTCAAAGCAAAGAGTCCCGAGATAGGTACCTAGCACAAAATGCAGGCAAACGAAAACTCACTCGACAAGAAGTCCAACTCAATCCGAGGACGATCAAGCAAGTAGGCTCCAGAGGTGCACGAGTGATGCTTGAAGAAACAAAGCACATGATGTTTAAACCAACAGTGGTCGTCGTCATTCAAAATGCACCATGATACTCAGACCAACAGTGGTCGTCGTCATTCAAAAATTCACAAGCACAAATTCAATTGGAATGTCCATTCAGAGGCGGTAACACCAGCCAAACATCGTCAGTTCGTGAAATAAATCATTGCATGATTGGAAAAAAGAAAAAAAAGAGCAATAAGATCTGGGCCCGAAAAACGACAAAAAAAAAACGAAGATATCCTTCCTACAAAAGGAAACTTAATGGGGAAAATGAAAGTATGTAGGTACCTACCTACCTCCCTACCTAATACCTACCTACTTACCTAGGTAGGTACCTACCCAGTACCCGCCTTGGTCAAGCCTAGCCTACCTATGTAATTGTGTTATCTACGGTGAGGTGATGTTAGCCAGCTTAAGCCTAACAGCTGCGGCAAAACGATCCTCAGAAAAGCTCATGAACTCGGAGGGAATCCTAAGTTTATTCCAGAGAAATATGTTGCGGTTGAGAAAGGAGAATCTATCAACATTTTTGCATAACACGGGGGGTGTAAATGACACTAATGCTCCGGCTCTTGTACAAGCAGTATTGGGTGAAAGGACCCCTGAGAGGTCACTCCAACCACCATCCCGAAGGACGCACCTCCTGAACATTAAAATACCATGAATCTGACTACGCGTGGCAAGGGTTTCCCAACCAAGCTCCCTCCCAAGGAGCGAAACGCTGGAATTGAAAGAGAAATCACCAGAAACAAACCGAATCGCCCTTCTGTGAACTGCCTCGATGGCATCGATATTGCACTGTTGATGAGGGTCCCATGTTGTGGAAGAATACTCAAGGACAGAACGGACAGTAGAAAAATAAAGTATCGATTTGATCTTTTTGGAAGCATGGGCATAGTGCCTAATTAGGAACTTCAATTGATTCGAGGCACGTTTGACGATGTGATTGATGTGTGATCCCCAGTTAAGTGACGAGTTGAAATGCACACCGAGGTACTTAATTTCGTGAGGACGTGCCAGAATTGATGAGCCGACATGATAATCAAAGACTGGTGGGTGCACAACCGAGGTGAAAGACATTACGGATGTCTTCGAAACATTAATACTCATGCTATTCACTGTACACCATGCCAAGATACTGTCAAGGTCACTTTGCAGAGCAGTGAAGTCGTTTTGTGACTTGATGACCCTATAAAGGACGATGTCATCTGCGAACAACCTCACATTTGAGGTGATATTCTCAGACAAATCATTTACATAAATAAGAAATAACATTGGTCCGCAAACGGAGCCTTGGGGTATGCCGCTGGTCAGAGGGTGGGGTTCGGATAGGTCACCGCATACAAGCACTTGGAAATCTCTATCAGATATGAAGTTAGCAATCCACAGGTAAAGGTTCTCGGGTATCTGCAGACAGGCAAGCTTGGATAAAAGGGTAGGGATGGCAACTTTGTCAAAAGCTTTCACCAAGTCAATGAAAATAGCATCTGTGATGCAGGACTCAGCAAGAGCAGTAGAGATGTCATACACGAAGCTTGTCAGCTGTGATTCACACGAGAATTTGGTACGAAAACCATGCTGGCGGTGAGAGAAGAAATGTTTGCTCTCAAGAAGTCTATACAAGTATCCAGCAACAATCTTCTCCATGAGTTTGGCCGAGGAACTGATAAGGCTTATGGGTCGAAATGACAGAGTCGTGAGAGCGTGACCTCCTTTTGGCAGGGGTTTGACAATGCTTCGCTTCCAATCCGAAGGGATGACATTTTGAGCAAGGGACACAGAGCCTCTTGAAGGTAGTGAAATAGCAGCACACCAAAAACGTTTCCCACAGGCGAAAGTTTTTTTTTTCTGTGGTTCCTCTTTTTAATTTTTATTAATATTGAATTCAGTTCAATGAGTTTAATTTCAGTGACAATCATAAAGTTGTTTTCAGATAATTGAAACGTTTTTACAAGTAGGTACATTTTTACTCCAGATGCAGATTCAAATGGGGGGGGGTACAAATTGCATGCAAACAACAATTATTGTCCATGATTGAATTTAAACTTATTTTAGAACTTACGGTCGGGTTGTTTGTAGCCATGCAACATTTGCCCAGAAGTGTTGAGAGAGAGAGAGCATGATGCAACCGTTGAAACAATTCCGTCGAGAAATAGGTATATTGGAGTCAGCCGAACAGTTATAAGAATGTGCCAAAGTGTTGATGATCAATAATGCATAATGGCATATTCCCTAGGTGAAAATTGAGGAAGTGTGCATGGAGCAACACGACCGTAAGTAAGGAAAGAAAGAAAAAAGATCAAATGAGAAACAAGTCACAAAGTCCAACATCATCACGAGCAAAATCAGGTTATCAAATGGTGTGCCAAAGTTGACAAATGACGGTTCATTGGTCCAATGATTCACCGACCTATGGTCCTCAACCATTCCCCACGACTCATGCTCACAAACAGGTATTTTTTGGATCTGTTAATGGGCATGGCGAATCAGTGCTCGATTTTTTTTTCCACTAAGGCAGGTAGGTAGGTAGGTAGCGAAGGGAAACCTAGGCTTCCTGACCACCTACAAGCCTGCCCATGCAACTCGCTAAAGTCTTGTCACCATGATACAATATCTGCAATGAAATTGGCCCTCAATGCAACATGGTGTGACATGTTCCCCAAATAGTTTCACAGTGTATTTGTTTGGTAGGTACGGTCCAGAATTGGGAACACCTGCCAGGGATGGTCTGAGACACATGCCACAGCTTATTTTAAGAACATTACAACCAACTCCCAAAAAGACAAGTATTTCCAATCCATGAGACTTCCTTTGACCCTTCCAACAAAATCAGAATTCATCATGTCTCCTGCTATTGAGGGCATGGGAAGACTACCAACTCTTCCTCTTCAGAGTCAGATGACACAGAGTAGGCTAAATCTTTCAAAAAAAAAAAAAAAAGTAAGTTGGCCTACCTAGGGCCTACCTAAATAAATAAGCAAAACAAAATGAAACAAGAAATCCCAATTGTCCACAATTTAGCGTGGGTATGTAAAAAAAAAAAACCATTGACTGAGCAAGAGTTTGATGTTTTGCTTTGGCCTGTTCAGCCCCTGCAAGTGAAGGTGACGGAAATGTTACTGAATGAATACTAATGAAATGAATACAATAATGGCATGAAATGAAATTAAATACAAATGGCAACAACAGCTCTCAAACATATTCTTACATGAAAAGTTTTAATATAATAGGTACCCACCCGTCTTAATTTATTACCTAATCTAGTTCGGCATCGGATTAGCCAGGTATCATGGTATCTTTCATCGACAATCTAGGAAGGCAAAGCAGATAATTCTGCTTGTAGCCTTTACCACCTAATTGTGTGTGAGAGACTCCTTCAACCCAGTCTCAACCTGGCTATGAGTTTCAGCAAAATAATAGCCTATGCAAATCCTCCTTGTTCATGTCAATCACAATTTTTTGACAGGCAGCAGCGAAGGTATGAACAGAATGAGCGTGCTTCACTGAAGGAGGCAGCACATTCCAAATTCTCAAACCCATCAAGAGTGTGGAATTCCTACTCCAATAAGTGGCCGTTTTTGGCAGTCTAAAATTGTTGTCAGCACAGGACCTTGTTCCATCGGCTGGCCTTTCTAAGGTAACATTTGAAACATTGAATATGTTGTTATCTATCTTATAAATCACTAACGCTGCTTGAACTGCAATACTCTGAAAAATTGTTGGAACTCTATACTTCACAAACAACTGATTTGATGAGAAGATCCTGGGCTTAAAAGTCCATAACTCTGAGGATAGCTTTTTGCTTTAGAAAAAGCGGCTTTACCCTACCCTGGTTCGTAGCTGACCAAGATTCTTATACCATACAGTAGCTTACTGTGAACAAGTGAAAAATACACAATTCTTAATATGCAGTTTGGAAGCAAATGGCGGATTCTGGCAAACACAAAAATACAATAATTCAAATGGCCAACAAGATAATCAATGTGTAAAGCCCAATTCAATGCATTGTCTATGGATAACACCAAAATCTTTATGTATGGTGCCGGAGCGATTCTTGTGTTGCAAAAAGAAATGTCCAAATCACTGTCATTTTTGCCGCCCCCCTGCTTGCGATTTGGAGTGAATAAGCAATAATTGGTTTTTGTGGTGTTCAGATAAAGCTTATTGTGCAGAAGCCAGTTGGCCACGATGCCCAAATCCCTATTTATGGATGAAATGGCAGTCTGAGGGTCATCGTCAGATGACATAAAAGTCAAGTCATCCGCAAACCCAATAAGCTTGGATTTCAATGGAAGCTGAAATATGTCGTTTATGAACAATAAACAACAGTGGCCCCAAGACAGAGCCTTGTGGAACCCCAGTTTTACATTGCGACAATGATGACTCCCTACTCATAGCTGAAACAAATTGCATTCTATCAGACAGATAACTGTCTAGCAACTTTAGAGCCTGACCCCTGATGCCATAGGCAAACAACTTGATTTTCTACCCGATTTGCGAGTAAAAAGAGATAAACTCCTGCTCCGACTAGCTTTTTCTTTGAGAACTCCTCATCCCAGGGCGAAAGACACGTTAGCTCACTTCTGCTTTGTATACTTTAAGTTAGGCCTAGTTAGGTAGATACCTTACAAAAAAAACTGCGGGCTTCATCGAGACCTCAATACGATAATCTACTGTTTTTCTACGATCAGCTTTGAACACGACGGACCAGGATCAGGATCACCTCGAACAATTTGATTTACCAGCTCCTTCGGATATCTTCTTGACTTTGATTTATTTGATTTCACTCACTAGTGTTTGATTAGAGAAAAAATGTTTTCTGTCTCTCAGTGTCCCGCTGCGAGCTCTCAATTAATTATCAAACAGTTATCAGGCTATGCAAATTTAATTAGGGCAGTCTCTTGAGACAGACACAGATGTGAGCTAACTCAATCTTTCCGTCCACACAAATTCCCACCTTCGGTTAGCACTAGACTAACCAATAAAAACTCCCTGATTGCTCAAACAGAAATCTCCCATCACAATTTTATTCACAACTGCTTAATTACACCTCAGGGCCAAGGATTCATGAAATAACATAGCATATTGCACCAAAAGCTCAGGACATGAAAATGAACACATTAAAATTTGAGGTAGCGACCCTCCATTCACACAACAAACACACTCACCTTAAACCTTTAAAAATCAACATTTTATAAACTCTGATAAGGAACAACTTTTAAAAGGCCGGCTAAACTAACCCCCACAAAGCAAACAAAGAAACAATTGACTAGAAGAAGGAAAACCTAGGGAGATGCATCTCAATACCTCCTGCCCTAGTGGCTACATCTCTCAAATCCCTACTGGCCAGAGAATCAAACAAAAAACCCCAAGGGAGTGGGAGGGAACAAGGCTGCACAGGGACTGGTGTCGTAGTCGATGGCTCTCTTTAGCCCAATTGTCTCTTTCCGATGCACCAACAGGAATAGGATGCCAGGCAGGAACTGCACCCAGCATTCACCAACAGTGTGTGGTCAGCTTAAGCACTTCGGTGTACAGTCAGCTTAAGCACGTCAGGATGCTGTGCCCAACAGCTCTGAGTCCTTCTCAGTCCTTCACAATAGCCCTCTTGGCTCTTTCTAAATCGAAGCAGCTGTCACCAATCACCATCTGCAACAGCAATAGCCCTTGTTGGCTCTCTCGAAATTGTTGAAGAACCCCCCCCAACAGGCATCATGGCCCCACTGGCTCCATTGAAACCATCACTGGTCGACCCCAACAGTTCTTATCACTAGGCTAGGACTTACTCCACAGCAGCATTCTGGATCAGGCATCCTCGTGACAGATCATTTGTGCGAAAAAAATGGCGGCAGCAACACAGAAATCATCACAGAATGACATATCACAGTTCAGGAAATGACTAGAATTCAATTTATCACAGCTTCAAAGATGGCACGAGAGAATATCTCCAGCAAAAATGCTGGCAAACAGCTTTTCCAAAGATCAAATAAAAACATGGCGGACGGCACGTCTGAACTCCATCAAGACCAGCCGAAAAAGGGCCCGGAAATTTCCAGAAAAACGACGCACTTTCGCTTTCGTTGTTTGCTTTTTTCGCGTCGTCGCAAAACAACCCACCAATCAGATGTGCCAGCGTGAAAGTTTTGACGTCATATCCCATTTAGAACCAATGACCGCACCGCCATGTCAGGTGTCCGGAACAAACTTTTTCTCCAAATTCCCCAACAATTAAAATATTTTCCAATTAATTTTTTCTTCAATAAAATTCAAGTTTCATTTTTTCACGACCAAATCAAGCTCCAAAAATAACCAAAAGCCCCAGAAAACAAAAATTGATATTTTATAATTTGCCCATAAATTTGTTTCCTGTTTCGTGACCACTGCATTTCCAGCATGGCGGACAACACTCGATTCGGCCACGCTCCTCGTTTTCGCACACAGTTTGTTTGAAATTTCTTTTTCATCTTCTCCAAGTGACTTGTTTCTTCGCAAATTCTTTTCCATGTGTTTTTCTCCATCTCCAGGGATGCAAAATCTCTACATGCCCCCCCCCCCCCCCCGTAAATAAAACGTTGACCGTTTTGAGAAAATGCTAATTCTGAATAACCTAGAGTTTGCATTTTCTCCAGACAACTCACTCTCTTCAAATTTGATTGCTTCACAGTTCAGCCATAATCACGAAACAATTGCAACAAAAATCATTATTCAGATACCTAATAATTTAGAGCTTATCCACATTCACTCACATTCATTCTAAAATAAAACATCAAAGCAAAGATTATCATAAGGCAAGACATACCTAATACATGCAAAAGCAAAAACACAATCCTCGAAGCATCAACAAGAAAATCCCATCAGTTGGCAAATGGCAACGACTAATTCAATCCATGCCAAAAGAAACACAATTGCAGATAAAGAAAGGAAGAGACAAAACAATGACATTGATGTTGACGAAGAAAAACCAGGAATTGAGAGCAAATATTCAAGGTTAGTTACATTGCTGCATGGACCCTACTAGCCGGAGGCCCGGTCCCGTAACCAAGAACAGCAAACAAAACACTAGCAATTCATGACGACAATATCAATACCTTAACTACCTAAGTGCAACTGAGAATCCTGAAGAACTGAGGTTTTGAAACTCCAATCATTGTGCAACCAACATTTCCAAAAATGTTCCCATTGAAAATGGAACAAAGCCATAATCCATTACCAAGCCTTGTACCTTTTCTCAGGCTCTTCCACACATCTTTGCAAATGTTCTGGGAGCTCAATAGTTTCGAGAAATGACCTTAATGAGTTATGTCCAGTAAGCATCCTTATCCGACTGTGAATATCCACAGGAGTCTGCTTATTTTGCTCTAGACTCAGAGAGTGAGGAACAGCAGCATTACAAGCAATTTCGACTTCATCCCCCACATCAGGAATACTTCCCTGGTCGAACACATCCCCAATGTTCTGGATACCATCACTCCCATCCCCAGACACATTGTCTTGAACAAGAGAAGGAGCATTCTGCTCATTGCTCCAAAAATAACCAAAAGCCCCAGAAAACAAAAATTGATATTTTATAATTTGCCCATAAATTTGTTTCCTGTTTCGTGACCACTGCATTTCCAGCATGGCGGACAACACTCGATTCGGCCACGCTCCTCGTTTTCGCACACAGTTTGTTTGAAATTTCTTTTTCATCTTCTCCAAGTGACTTGTTTCTTCGCAAATTCTTTTCCATGTGTTTTTCTCCATCTCCAGGGATGCAAAATCTCTACACGAGCTAATAAAAAAAGGTCTGACCTACCAAAAATGGCAGCCAGGATGATTGAGATGGGGTTTCATCAGCCTACTCCTGCAAACCCTTTTTCGAAGGCATCTAGAACTAAAGCAAAATGCTTGCACCAGGGCTGCAAAAAGTCAGGAGCATTGCTCGCGGGACGGTTGTGGGCCGACCGGGATCAAAATGGGCTGGGGAGCAAAAAAAGCTCTCCCGATTTTTCGCCGATGGAATGAATGGAGATTGGCAAGCGATTTTAACCTTTTGTATTTTTTGCATTTTCGACCGGGATCGAAACAGGCTGACGGGCAAAAAAAAGTTCTTCGACCAAAATTTGACCAGGCACTGAAATCCGTGCTCCAGGGTAGGGATGTGCGAATCCTTTCGAATCCAAAAATCTCGAATCCGAATCTCTCTTTTTTCCAGAAGCTCGAATCCGAGCCGAATCCGAATCCCGGTGGGAAAATCGAACCCGAATCCGAATCCCAAAAAAATTCTCGAATCCGAATCCACTCGAATCCAAATGGTCTCGAATCCGAATCCTCCTCGAATCCCAGAATGGCCAGAATAGGGGTAGGTATAGATGCCAACAGTACTTTTCTGCAGCGGTGTACCTACAAATTTATTAGCACCATTTTCCAGTTTCCACATTATTTTCAAATCATGATTATCAATGCAACTGTTGAATGAAAAAATAATGTTTGAGTGGAAGTGTTATGAGATTCATGGGAGGATTTCTGCAGTGCCAAGTTGAACATTTTCTCCCATTTTATGTAGGTACCATATTATGTAGATTCTAGGTACCTGCTAGGTAGTAGGTAAGGTACCTACCTAGGTCTAGGTAGTAGGAGTGTACCGGATGGCAAAAAGGCCTCACGCACGTTGCAAGTTCCACAGCCATCACTTTGTGGCATGTCGCACCTAAATTTGCTCACATGCTTGCTCCGCGTCACTGTTCAATCGAGATGTCAGAACATGACCTGGCTTCAAATTCAGGTCTGACAGGCGACAGACACAGGCCTATGCGATCACTGGTTTTTTGACTCGAATCAAATATCGAATAGAGGATGTAGAAAATTAAAATCGAATCGAGTCGAATACTAGCCTGAAAAACTCGAATACGTATCGAATTCAAATAGGAAGTCGAACAATTTTCTGAAAATGACCTGAGCCTGACGCAGGTGCCTCTTGATGTTGGAAAGAAGTTGCTGTGCTTTGCAGCAACTTCTTTCCAAGCAAAGCACAGCACCTTCTTTCCAACTTTCTCTGGTAGTGGTAGGTACCTAATCATGGAATAAAGCAGGTGACAGGTGATACCTCCTGGCTCCTACCTCCTAACCATTTTTTTCTTGAAAAATGTATAAAGAATCCATTTTGCGTAGGGTGTTTTGCATTGCCTTACGTTTTTGGCCTGTCATAGGCTACACTATTTGGAACAATGAAGAGAATTGAAAACCAACCAGATAGAGCAGCACAGGCTTAGATTTGAGCATCTGCTACAAAAATGGAAACCCTTTTATGCATTGACTCTTTGATCGGCCTATGTCGATAGTTGTCATTAGCCGGTCGGTCGCTGCCAGTAGCTTGTGCCGGTCACTGATTCAGAAGCCGGTGTCTGTAAGCAGCTTATTCAGCAGCCAGCATCGATAGATGCCAGCAGCCGATGCTGTCGGTGTCAGCAGCCGGTGTCGGTCCGATTTGGCGATCTTGGTCACTGATTCAATGGGTGAAGGTCGCTGATTCAGCAGCCGATGGTGGTTGCTGATTCAGCAGCCGATGCCAGTCGCTGATTCAGAAGTTGGTGTCGGTTGCTGATTTTCCGAACAGCCAGTGTCGGTCGCTGATAATTCACTCTGCAGCCAGTGTCAGTCACTGATTCAGTAGTTGGTGTAGGTCGCTGCTGTCAGCAGACAGTTTCGCTCATTGATGTCCGCAGCTGGTGTCGGTTACAGATAACACGTGTCGGTCTCACCCAATGTCGCTGGTGATGTCGGTCGCCAATTCAGTAGCCGTGTCGTTTGCTGGTTCAATGGCTGGTGTCAATTGCTGATTCAGCAGCCGGAGTCGGATTGCTCAGATTGCTGATTCAGCAGTCACTGCTGTTAGCAGAAGCAGATAGTGTCTCTCACTGATATCAGCGCAGCGAGCGGGCATCCTGTGATGTCAGTCGCTGATGTCTGATTGTCCAATGTCCAATGACACTGTTCTGTTGGCCGCTGATGTCAGCAGTCAGCAGCTAGCTGGTATCGGGACACTTTTTAGGAGCCGATGTTGGTCACTGAATCTGCATCCAGTGTCCGTCAGGCGTGGAAGTGACTAAAACGCTGAACCTGCTTGTCCTGCCGGTAATGGCCAGGTTGGGGTTAGGTGAGGTTATTTTAGGTTAGAATAACTTAATCTAACAATAACCTAACCTATTTAATCATTACCAGCAGGACAAGCAAGTATCCAGTAGGACAAGCAAGACAGCAGTGTCAGCGTTTTAGTCACACCCGTCAGGCGTCACTGATCCAGCAGCCGGTGTTGGTCGCTGATTCAGCAGATTGTGTTGGTCGTTGTTTGTTATCAGCAGACGGTGTCTGCACCTGATGACAGCAGTTGTCGGTCGCTAATGTCATGTCGTCAATGTACACCTGCATGCATTTTGTGTGCAATGCTTGCAATCCAATTCAATTTATTGGATAGGTAAGCAAGCATTCCCAATAATTTCAAGCAAGCGCCAAGCATTCCCAAAGCAACAATTTCCTGGAAAAAATTGTTTCCGGCGGGATATCTTTCCTTTGACAACTCAGGTTTTGATTGTTGACATCTTTCTAGTGGCTAGGTACTGGCTGGGCCAATACCCAGTCACCAGAAAGATGTCAACAACCAAAACCTGAGTTGTCAAAGGAAAGATATCCCGTCGGAAACACTTTTTCTGGGAAATTAACAAGGCCAGGTGTGTGTGTGTGTGGACTGTGGAGGAACCTATAGCTGCCTGAGTGCCTCCCAGAAGCAAAAAACACATTCCTTGCTTCAGTTGAGTAAACTGCCCACCAGCAAGCTGGAGTAGCTGGCAAATTCCGAAAATCCCCAGTGCACCACCAGCATGCAGACTGGCAGCCCCATCAAACTGGCAGCCCCATCAAACTGGCAGCCCCATCAAACTGCCAGCAGTGCCAGCAGCCATTTGTTTGTTTTTCCAACCCAAACAGCCCCAATTCCCTACATACAAGTTGCCAGCAGACAGTGATGCTCATTGCAAGAAGTCCAAAAAATAACAGGTTTCACAAAGACCAAGTTCATAAAGTTGCAGTTTTCGTGGTCCTCGAATACCACATCCACCCACCATTTTCCTGGCTGTTATCTTGAATGTGCCGCAAAAAGTTCCCAGTGGGAAAAGAAAACTCAAAAACATCGAAACAGACCGCATATTTTACAACAAAACACCAAGCAAAGATCGCGAACGCACGCACGCACGTCTCGAACCGGACACGGCGGCGGCCATTTTGAAATTCAAAGATGGCCGACGGCGCATTCTTTTTTTCAAACGGGAAAACGCGATCACGGCCGCGAATTTTTTTTTCTTTTTTGAAAAGTGCGGCAGTGTTTTTTTCCACTCAGTGTTTTTTTATTCCAAAAAATTTTTTGGATTCGAAGTGATTTTCGAATCCTTTTGTCGAATCCGAATCCTGAGTTGCTCGAATCCGAATCCTCTCGAATCCTGACAACCTCGAATCCGAATCCAACTCGAATCCGGATTCGAATTTCGAATCCCAAATTTTCGAATCCGAATCCTGGATTCGGATTCGGATTCGAGCTCGAATCCGAATCCGAATCCAAGATTCGCACACCCCTACTCCAGGGCTCCGAACGACCTTTTGCAGGCCTGGCTTGCACCGTCAGCAATTCAGTGCCAAAATAGCAAAACATTGTTAAAACATTCACCAGTTAAACAGATCCATCTGCATCCTTATACGTATAGGTATAGGTATCAGACGCTGCTTTCAGCAGGTTATTATGCCACGAGGCAATCGTCAATGGAGAACAGCAAGTTCTCACATATGACAGCAAATGTCATCATATACCTGGGAAGGGGAAGGGGGGGGAAGGGAAGGACACGCGACCGTCGGCTGCAATATTCGTAAGGATAGGAAAGGGTAGGTAAAGGAAGGAGGGGTGAGGAGGGTAGATATAGGACATATCATCGGAATGTGGACGGGGCCAAGTCATATAGCATTCAATACAGGCACACAACAGTCATACACACGCGACCCAAACAAGACCTCCCCTACCATCAGCATCAAGCCTGCAGCATTAACCAGCACACACGCACACCACAACATACCCATTCGCAATCTCAATTGAAAATATGCAAAGAAGCGAATAAAAGTTAGACATAGGTAGGTGAGAGAAAAGGAAGAAGGTAGGGAAATGACGATATGAAGAAACAAAGCCATGTCCATGTCCTTCCTATGTCTTAAGACTAGAAAAAGCTCAAACACAATTTTAGCCAACCCCGTTGCGAGAAACACTGTTTACTTGACAGTGTGGGTTTATCGTCTTGGATGCATCTTGAATGGCTTGTCATTCACTTTTGTCATTCACTTTTGCCTCACCCTTGAGATGTGAGTGTCACCTCCCTCATCAATGATCTTGGTTGGGAAACACTACAACTCCGAAGAGTTTTGCATGGTCTCTCTTCTTTCAGGAAATGCATAAACAGATGTGGGGGTTGGGGTGATGGACCTTGGAGTTTCAAAACAAATACACTTCCTACAAGGGCAGGCGGTTTTTTATCATTTGTCCCTCCTATAGTTTCGAAAAATGTGGATCGGCATGCATTTTTCATGGAATACCTCATTGTGTGGAACGGATTGCATCTCCTTCCAGAAGTTTTAAATATCTCAGAGAAGCAATTCATTTAGATAGTTCACTCCAGGCTAGATTCCTCGGTTAATGATTAGACCCAATTACAAAAACCTAGGTAGGTAGTCCGTTTTTGCCATTTTTCTAATTTGCTTCCCCCACTTTCTTTCTTTTACCAACACATTTCAAGAGAATTTCTGTTTGCGAATTTTTATGCACAACCACACATTTTGTTGGGTTACTTTGAGCCACGTTCATTCTGGCAATTTTTAATGTGGATATGACATGATTCTTCGGCTGATATTTTTCAATGGCCGGACAAATGACAAGGTTTGACACCATTCTTGATTTCATTGTGTTTGTTGTTGTTTTTTTTCCTGTTATTTTTTATTACTGGCCGGCATTTTAAAATAACAAATTTGCCCTTTTTGCCTCACCCTTGGGAAAAATTGGACTATATTGCCCCATGGCAATTTTACCGCAACATTGGTTGCTACCTACCTCCGCCTTATGTGGCTTTTGACGCGCCTCCCATGTTGGCAAGTTGCCATCCATTGATCATAATTGTCCCTGTTTTAAAATTGTTATGACGTGGTGCCTGGTGCACTGAACGTTTGCGCGTCAATCCATTGGCGTTGGGTTTTATTTCTAAAATGACACCGGACTTTGTCTCATGATTTCGTGGGCGGGGAACCAGCGGTGGTTCCAGTATTAAAAAAAAAAAAAAAAAAACTTTGAGCAAGATTTGAGCAAGTTTTCAGTGTAAGCACCAATTTCAAAGACAGCTCACTTTGAGCTCAAAGAGAGCATAATTTGCTTTGTGGTCAAAGTCACTTTGACTCGAAGTCACTTTGAGAAACTCACCGTAAACGGGGTATAAGTGCATGTTTCGTGCGTTTTGTGATGTGCGTTTTGTGATGTCGTTCAGCGTCAAGCGTCAACCGTCTGCCAAAGAAGAAAAAACTTGGAAAAAAGTCGGGCATCAGTGATTTGTTGAGCGTTGTTTTGTGTTTTTGTCGGTTTGTCAAGCGTTCAGTGTTTTAAGCGTCAAGCATATCTGCGAAAGAACAAAAAAAAAAATCGGAAAAACGTTGGACATCCCTGATTTGTGAAGTGTTAAAAATAAATAAAAAAGAAATTACATGTTTAAAACACGTTTAAAACACAATTTTATTTTGCCTTAAACAAACTGTTTTAAACAAGTCGTGGTTGTTTAAAACATGTTTAAAACAGATTGTTTTAAACAGAATGTTTTAAACGAACAACCCTGCAAAACGAGCACATTTTTATGGGTGAGGAGGGGATTTCTGATAGGTAACACAAAACTCACGATAGGTAGCCTGGACCTAGTGCGTACCACGATGCAAAAAAAAAAAAAAAAAAAAGAACAAAAATGGGCCACTGCCTTATAGGTATAGGTATAGGTATCAGACGCTGCTTTCAGCAGGTTATTATGCCACAAGGCAATCGTCAATGGAGAACATCAAGTTCTCACATATGACAGCAAATGTCATCATATACCTGGGAAGGGGAAGGGAGGGAAGGGAAGGACACGCGACCGTCGGCTGCGATATTCGAAAGGATAGGAAAGGGTAAAGGAAGGAGGGGTGAGGAGGGTAGATATAGGAGTGTGGAAAACATATCATCGGAATGTGGGCGGGGCCTAGTCATATAGCATTCAATACAGGCACACAACAGTCATACACACGCAACCCAAACAAGACCTCCCCACCATCAGCATCAAGCATGCAGCATGAACCAGCACACACGCACACCACAACATACCCATTCGCAATCTCAAATGAAAATATGCAAAAAAGCGAATAAAAGTGAGACATAGGTAGGTAGGTGAAAGAAAAGGAAGAAGGTAGGGAAATGACGAAATGAAGAAACAAAGCCAACAACATGAGATTAGATAGAAGAAAAAGAAGTAGAAGATAACACAGTTAGACCCACATAGGTTCCTAGGTAGCCTTTCCGGAGCACTACATTGGGGGAATGGGTTCGCCTTGCGTCAGTCGCGCGGCGATAGCGCTGTCCGACAACTGCCGGTTAACTAGCGCAGGGAGTCACGGAAGCACCAGCGGCGCTCGCCAGCAGTACGCACACTCCCTCTTCCCAGCTGCGTGAAAAAGGTTTGCACTGACCACGCAGAGGGGGGCCACCAACATGGGCCGCCGACTCCGGGCAGGTTCCCGGCTTAGGTCTGGGCATGAGTCACTGACCCGTTCCCTGACCTCATCTTTATCAACCCCTCGTAATGCACCGGATCGAATCTAATCCCAGGTCTTATTTGGGCCCCAAGGAGAGAAGAGTAGTTTTCACTACGAATGCCAGAGAAAATAACAGATGAGGAACTTCAGGAAAAGGGTCGAGTCAGAAAGGAATCCACCGAATTCTGGGATAGACGATTCCAGTCTACAATGGTTCTGGGAATGAAAGAATACTTAAAAATGTTCTTAGAAGGTTGATAAATGCGGATCTTGGAAGTATGGTCATGGCGACCAAAGTAATCGGGAAGAGCAAGGGTATCAGATAGACATGACCAGCCACCATTTTGAGTAAAAATCTTACTTAGAGCTGACAACCTAAACTGAGAACGCCTATCGGAGAGTGAAGGCCAGTTTAGAGAGGAAAGCATCGAAGTCACGCTTGAATGGCGAGAAAAATCATTCTTGACGAAACGAGCAGCCCTACGCTGAATTTTTTCAAGCTCATCAACGAGGGAGATTTGGTACGGATCCCAGATTATGCAGGCATATTCGAGAAGTGGACGGACAAGTGAAATATATAGTGTTTCCTTTGTTGAAGGTGAGCAGGATTTGAAAAGACGCCGAATTTTGAGAAGAGCAAAATTGGCATTGCGTGCAATGTTGGTGATGTGTAGTTTCCAGGACAGATCAGATGAAAGTGTCACACCAAGGTATTTGCAGGACAATGAGGTTGATAAGGTTGTACCTGACGAAGGAAGAGCATAAGAAGACTGAAGAGGATGCAATTTAGTTGAGAACCTGACATGGGCACATTTTGATCCGTTCAGGCCAAGGCCCCAATGAAGGCTCCACGAGTCAAGGGAAGCAAGATCATCTTGCAACAAGTCTACATCAGAAACAGAGTGAATAATCTTGTAGAGGACGCAGTCATCAGCAAATAGCATTATTCTTGAAGAAGTAATGACGTCAGGAAGATCATTGATGAAGATGAGGAATAGAAGAGGGCCCAACACACTACCTTGAGGAACACCTGAAGTTACAGGAAAAGATGGAGATTTAGTTCCAGAAACAGAAACAGACTGTGTTCGGTCGCTGAGGAAGTCGCCAATCCAAGAGATAATAGGGATCAATGTCATTGATTCCATACCTATGGCATTCCTTAAAAACCACTGCGACAAACTAAAAACTTTCCTTTTTGTGCTCTTCTCAGTATCCTTGGCCCAAAATGTAATCCCAA
>JASGXE010011943.1:0-13319 GCA_030068105.1 Sinentomon sp. SZTP_YWyxl
TGATGATAGAACATCCGGTTCCTCCTTACTTCGTCACGCAATGTGAACTGGGCAAACCGCACACATTTGACGGGGTTGGTATATGCGGAAGAGTGCCAGTCCAAATAAGTTCTATGCGTATGCGAGGGGAGACAGAAGAATAGCATTAGAGAATTGCTGGTTACATTCTCGCTAGAGCTCAAAGTACGAGCAAGGAAACAGCGAGACCAGGTCTTCGCACAAATGGCTGCATATTTTCCGAGATCAGGAACATGTTCAAAAAAGACGAAGGTGTTCAAACAGTAGTCTATGATATTTTGCGAAATGCGAGAGGGAAAAGGATTAGAAGAGAGAAATGGGAGCTCGAATGCAACAACGTAAGTTTAGGCCAGAGTGCCAGGTGTAAAACAATAAGCACTGTGTTTTGGAACCAGGAATGGTGTGGGAGAGAAACAGTGATTAGTTGTACAGGAGACGGGTTCTCGGAATTTTAACTAAATAAGCGAAGTTAATGGCTCGCTTTGTTGCGTATGGGAATTCGGGTCAAGGACAGCCGGGATGCTTATTGTTATGGGAGATGCAAGAAAGGAAGGTACTCTCTTAGTGCGCTGATAACCTCAGAATATCCGGTTCCTCCTTCTTTAGTTGCGCAATGTGAACTTGGCAAACCACCCTCATTAGGCGGTCTTTGGTATATGCGGAAGAAATCCAGTCCAAGTTCTATGCGTATGAGAGGGGAGACTGAACAATGGGCGTATTGATTTGATTGTTACCTTCACGACATGCATAAAGAGTGAGCCAGGAAACGGCGAGACCGGGTGTACCTGCAAAAGGCTGCATATTTTCCGAGATCGGGGACGAGCTGGAAAAAGAACGCAGGTGTGCAAACAAAAGACTAGAGTGCCTATATTGTCAGCCAGGTGTTCGCAAAAAAGGCTATAGCATTATGGGTATGAAAATAAGGGAGCGCTGCTGTGGTGTGGGTGGATGTGGCTGGGTGTGGGTGGATGTGGCTGGGTGTGGGTGGGTGCATGTTTTATAACTAACCTTTTGTTAGTGGTAGAGGGATAATGTGGGTATGATGTTTTTTCCGGAGAGGCCGGTGCTAGGCTCCCCGGATTCCAGGTGCCATCGAAGCGCAGCTTGTAGTCGCGCAATGCTGTGTACGTATTCAGGACGCAGCCACTCCTGGTGCGGGTCACAGTTCGGCATTCATAGGAGGTGTGATCTACCACAGAAGTGGTCATAAGCCGTCCGTACACTGGGTTGTTATTCGGCGGTAATTAAGCGCTCCATTGTCCAAGCACTAAGCCCCCTTCCAGCAGAACAAACTGGGGTACAAGGGTGGTCTCCCATCCAAGCATCATCCAGGCCCAACGTTGCTTAACTTCGGTGTTCTGATGGGAACCGGTGCAAGCCACGAGGTATGCGCTTCTGGCAAATGCGCTGCTGGCTGGTTTCCTTTAGCAGCTTTTAGCGATCGCATGGCACTAGTTTGACGTGGGTATCTCAGCTGCATCGTTTCCCAGATGTGCGCCGACAAATTAGTTTATGGAGACCTGGAACCAGGATTTTGGTGTTGTGTGGTGATGTGTTGCCTGTCTCTGCGAGCCAGCTTCCTGTTGTAGTTTTGGGAGATGCAGGAAAGGTAGGTACGCATTTAGTGTATGATGACATCAGCATATCCGGTTCCGCCCAGGGAACAAAGAGTAAAGGGAATGCCGCGAACTGCACCAGCGTTGCGTTTTTGAAGAGAGACGAAAATGACGTCACTGTCCCCACAGAAACAGAGGACAGCGCCTCGTGCCTGGTTGTGCTGCTCAGACAAAGCAGGAAAACATGCGGATTGCGAAAAGAGTGTTTCCTTCCCGAAAGATTTGACGGGTTTCCGGACGTTGGAAATCATTTTTGAAAACAGGTTTGGAATGATAAAAGGATGGGGATTCCAATGCCACAAACCACAACCCTCTCGGATTCCGCAATTTGACGCCATTCGCTCCCGAAATCACCCAAAAATTGGCAAAAATCAGAAAAGGTGAAAAATTGCCGATTTTCAAAATGTGTATTTCCTCTCCGAAAGATTTCTGGAGTTTCTTTGCGCATACAGATTCTCTGAAAACAGTTTTAGAATAGCAAAAGAACAAGGATTCCAACCCCATAAACCGCAACCCTCTCAGATTCCCCAATTCGAAGGCGCTCCCGAAATCACCCAAAAATTCGCAAAAATCAGAAAATGTGAAAAGTTGAGGAATTTGGAAATGGGTGCTCTCTTTCCAAAGATTTCAGTTGTTTCCTTGCGCATACAGACTCTCTGAAAAGAGTTTTGGAAACAAAAGAACTGGGATTTCAACCCCATAAACCGCAGCCTTCTCGGATTCCCCAATTTGAAGCCATGAGCTCTGGAAATCACCCAAAAATAGGCAAAAATCAGAAAAGGTGAAAAATTGCGGATTTTGGAAGCGAGTTCTTCTTTCCGAAAGATTTCAGTTGTTTCCTTGCGCATACAGACTCTCTGAAATGGTTTTGGAATAACAAAAAACTTGGATTCCACCTCATAAACCGGATTCCGGAATTTGAAACCATGGTCTCTTGCTCTTCTATCCTGCCTGGAATGCGCGTCAAGGCTGGACATTTTTGCTCTTTCATGGCGACAGAGATATGCAATTTGGTGCAAAAATGTGTAAACTCGCACTGGTGTGTGGGTACACCAGAACTGTTGATATCTTACCTTGTAGTTATGATCGAGCTCTTCTTCTTTGCTGAATCTGCATCCTTCGCTGCACCCGATTTTCCATGATTTTGGTGTTCAACTCTCGGATTCGAACGAAGGTTCGAGTCCGAATGAATATTCGAACAGCAAGACGGTTGAAGCCTGGGTTCTTCTCCACGATATCCGAAACAAGGGAGCTGATGACCTGCTTTTGATGGGAT
Organism: Sinentomon sp. SZTP_YWyxl; assembly: GCA_030068105.1. NCBI lineage: Eukaryota > Metazoa > Arthropoda > Protura > Sinentomata > Sinentomidae > Sinentomon > Sinentomon sp. SZTP_YWyxl. The sequence goes on from JASGXE010011943.1 coordinate 2,911, forward strand.
ATGGTGAGGCGGTGCTTGGCGATGAATTCTTTTTCTAGCTCGTAAACGGCCGCAAGCCATTTATTATTATTATTATTATTATTATAACGTGCGAACGGCACGGGGCCTGTGGCACGTGCGCGCTACCTACGAAAACAGCGCGGGATTTTCTGTTATGAACGCCAATGATTTGGACCGGAAACTGTCAATGTTTGTCAGTTTCGCTATTTCGTTTGGCAGATTATTCCAGTGGCGGATGGTTGAGGGAAAGAAAGATCCCGAGTATGAATTCGAATACACTGCGAGGTGCCGGAAGGTGTATATTTGAAGGTTTGATGACTTATAATGCACGCGTTGGCTCACACCTCCGGAGGAGAGAGAGATTAATCAATTGAGCAGCCAGAAAGGATTTTACTTAAGCATCGTCAGCCTCGAAGCTTTTCTCCTATCCGCAATTTTGGGCAATTGGATATTCTCGAGCATGCGCGTGACGCTTGACCGTCTATCAAAGTCTGAGCATAGAAAACCTCGCAGCGAATCTCTGAACACGCTCTAACTGCCTCGAGTGGTTGGCCTGGGTTGGATGCCAAACAGACGCACCGTACTCAGACCGGGACGTACTAAAGACTTATATGCCAGAAGCTTTAATTTTTCAGGGCAACCTGAAGATTCCTCCTAATAAAATTCAGGGTAGAAAGGCCTTTGGAAGAGGCCGCATTGATGTGTTTTGACCAGCTCAGGTCATCAGTCAGTGTGACCCCGAGAGTATTTATAGAAAGGCTTACTCTCAAGCCGTGTGTTGTTCATCACATATTCGAATGGTGTTGGACTCTGAAGCCTGGAAAAGGTGACTTTTTCGCACTTTCCGGTGTTGAATTCCATTTGCCATTTCGAAGCCCAAGCAGATGCTGCGTCAAGGTCAGCTTGAAGGGCGTGGCAGTCATTTAGTTCTTCAACGGTCGTGTAGATGACACAGTCATCAGCAAACAGTCGAACTTTGCATTTGAGGGCTGGAGGGAGATCATTGATATAGAGAAGAAACAGCAAGGGTCCCAAAACTGTGCCCTGCGGGACTCCTGAGGTAACTCTACAGTCATCGGACTTTTCTCCATCGATAACAACTACCTGCGTTCTGCCACTCAAATAGTTCGTGACCCATCCAACGGCTGCAGGATCCAGATTATAGCTCTGGAGCTTCTTCACAAGGCGCACGTGCGGCACCTTGTCGAACGCCTTGCTGAAGTCCAAAAATACTGCATCGATCTGCTTTCTCTCACCAAGGGACTTGGCCAAATCGTTAAAGAATTCTATCAACTGTGTTTCGCATGACAAACCACTCCTGAAACCATGCTGTGCGCAGCTGAGAAGATTATATAACTTCAGGTGGGAAAAGATGTTCGTGAACAATATGTGCTCGAAAATCTTGCAAACTATGCAAGTGAGTGATATTGGCCTGTAGTTGGCAGGATCGACTGAAGAACCAGACTTGGAACTGGCTTCACACCAGTGCAGAGCGCCAATCCGACGGGACTATCCCACTGGTCAATGATTGCTGGAAAATCAATGTCAGTATAGGGCGCTATTTCGGAAGCAAGGGATTTTAGTATTCGACCAGGTATGCAATCGGGGCCAGGGGACTTGTTTATATTTATTGACGATAATAGTTTTTTTCGCCCTCAACTGTAAATACGATTGGAGTCATTGTGACAGATGTGGGATGTGCGATACATTTGGAATATCTACAAGATCCTCCGTCGTGAAATTTCGACTAAATGTTTCGTTTAGCAAGTTCGCCTTCCCGGGATCAGTAACAGATTCTGTTTTGACCATCGTTTGACCATCGTTAGTGAGGTAAATGTTTTTTTCGACCGGCGCGATTTAATATAGTTCCAAAATTTCTTTTTGTTGTCGTTTTCGAACGCCCGGTGAGGAAATCTGAAAGGGCACTTTTGGTTTTGCGTTTGATTGTTTTCCGAAGAGCAACAAAGGTGCGTCGTTGTGCATCATTGTATGCATATTTTTGACGCGCATGGGCTTTACGCTTCTGCCTGAGGAGCCTCCTAATTTCTGGGCTGATCCATGGTTGAAATGAATTTTTACTATTCACGAGCTTCGAGGGGATGGATGCATCAATAAGGCCCAGAAGGACCGTTTTGAATTCCAACCAGTTTTTTTCCGTGTACTGAAGGGCAGAGCGCAAGCGGAAATGCTCAAAACCATCGCGTAACTTGAGGCGTATGCCGTCCCAGTTGGCCTTTTTGTACACCAAAATTTTTCGCGAAACCGTTCCTTTGATTTTTGCCGGAGATCTTACATAACAAAGAACCGCTTCATGGTCACCAATACCTTCAATTGTATCAATGTCAATGTCAAGATTTGGGATATTTGAGAACACCAGATCAAGAACATTATTAGCTCCATTCGCAGTCAGACGAGTTGGAGAATGGACGTACTGCACAAGATTAAATGTGACTGCAGTATCTAAAAGAACTGATGTATACGTCTATCTATGCATTGGTCTTCCAATGATAGAGTTTTCCAGTCGATGCCGGGCATATTAAAGTCGCCTGCTATCAGTACTCTATTCGCCGATCTGCCGGGATGTGCACCAATCACGACATTTAGTAAGTCGTGGAATTTTAAAATCGATTCAAATCCTGATTTGGGAGGGCGGTAAATGCAACCCACGTATATTTTATTACCAGTGGCCATTGTTAGGGTGCAAAAGACGTACTCAATGCCCACAATTGTTTGATGCTCTAAATTAACAGGGGTTGAGGCAAGTGTTCTTCGTACTGCGATAATCACCCCCCGCCATTCCCACCTGTTCTGTCAGCCCTGTAAATATCGTACAAGTCGGTATTCAAGATCTCACTATTGTTTATCCCAGAGTGCAACCAGGTTTCAGTTAGACACAGTAAGTCTATGTCATATGTCATCAATATTGACTCAAGTGACTGAATTTTTTTGCACCTTCTTATAGACTGACAATTTATGAGAAGAACCTTAAGGGCAGGAACAACTTTATCTTGGGGACCGCAACGGTGGGAGACTAAAATACCAGGTGCGCTTGGGGTATTGACGGTTCCCGTATTGTCCGGGAGAGTTGGTTTGAAGCCAACGTCGCTCCCAATCGCGACTTGTCTTGAAGAATTCAACGTTTTAGCTGCATAAGGCTTGCAGGATCTACCTCTCAAGGTGGCAAATCCGGAATGTCTGCTTGGTTCCCTAAAAAACGAGAACTGAATTTGCAGATTTCCTGAGCCACTCTCAATGCTCCGATTGGCCTATAATGAAGCTTGTCAATCGGGCTGAGATAATGTGGAGTTTGGAATCGTGTTATGTCAATGAATGTTGCGTTCCATTGTTCGACTGTTGCTTTGTCTGTCTGTCGTGGCTACTCGAAATCTGTGGTGTTCCATGTCTCCGTACTTTTGTGTGGTGGGATGCTGCAAATGGAAAATGTGTATGATGATTTCAGCTGTTTCGTGATTTCATGTGATTTTGTGATGAGTTCATTGAATGCAGTGATGAGTGGCGTGAGTCCAAGTCGGTGGTTGTTGACTCCAATGTGAAATGCGACGTGAACTCTGTCCGCATAGTTGTCGTGGAGGAGCTCTTTTAGTTTCAGTGTGATGTCTGAAATTGTTGCTCCTCTGAATGCGTGTGTGGTGGTGTGGTTATCTGTCTCAATATGCTGTTTGATAAAGACAGCATTTGAGTCGCCAATGATAACCACATGCGTGTCTTGGCGATGATTCGGTGCATTTCTTGTTGGTGTTTCCTGGTGTTCATTTGCTTGTTCTTCTGTGGTGTCTTCTTTATCTTTGTTTGTGAGTGTAATTTTCAATGAATTCGTGCTGGTTTTAATGATTTTCCATCGTGGGCTGTCGGTGAGTTTTGGTTGACGTGATTTTTTCTGTGATGTTCCAGGTTTCGCCTCATTCTGAGGTTTTTGAGCACTTGGTGTTGCCGGATCAAGTCCTGGTGGCTTAAATCCGGATGTGTGGTGTTTTTGTGTGTCGTTGCGTTCCAAGACACTGAACTTGTTGTGAGTGGTTGTTGGTCTGGATGAGACCTTAATGAATTGTGGTTTTAGGTGCAGCGTGTCTGTGTTTGTTTTGTGTTGTTTGGTGACTTGGGTTTCTGTTGTGGTTTCTTTTGACAGGCTGCCTCCATTGTCCCGACACATTCTGCTGCTGAGCCTGCCTCCTTAAGTTTTCAGCACACTCCACAGCATTGAAGGTGCACTCGTTCGTGGAAGGTGTCGGAAGCAACGGTGGACGCCTGTTTTCTGGTGTTGCAGGTGGTCTGATCGGTGTTGATGTTGTGTTTCCATTCGTGCCTGTTTGGAGAGCTTGGCTGTATGTCATGTGATTGTGTGTCTGCTGAGCGTTGAGCCGTGCCTCTGACGTGTTTTCTGTCTCAAATTGTAATTGCAGTCTCAATGCTGTGTTTTCATTTTTGAGTTCTTGTACTGTTCGGCTCAGCGCTATGATTTGTTTCTCAAGTGTGCAAATTTTGTCTTTGTCTGTTTGTTGTGTGTTTTGCGTGCTATCTTGAATATTTAACTTGATGTTAATGTTTTTTAATTGCGTGTAAATGTCATTGATGTATTCGGGAATGTTTTCAAATGAAATTGTGTTTGTTTGTTCGTGGATTGGTGAAGTGCCAGTGTGAAAGGTGCATGATGGTGTTTGCTCAGGTGCCATTTTTAAAGACAAAAAGATGCAAATAATGGGGAAAAAGTAACTCAACAAATAAAGTTGAAAGAAACAACCTGGTTCCAATTGCTGCTGCAACGTCTCTTGGCAGCTGAGCGCTGCAAACAAACTCGTTGGTCTTCCCTCCTACATCGTTGCACGGTTGCTGATGTAAAGCAGGATGTGGAGCGAAAAGTCTGTCAATGGAATTCCAGACACACACACACACAGGCACAATGCCCACTCAGCCGCGGCTGTCTATGCGGGCAAAGGCCAATACGAGTGCAGGCCGCAACGGTGAACCGAAGCGCGATTCACAAAGGTCACGACAAGCCAGGTGCACGCAACCAAAGCACAGGTTACCTGTGTCTCTTGGCTTAAACGCACACACTGAGCACACGCAGGTGGCACAGAACCAGCAGACAACAGAAGAGCACAACCGTCCTCTCCGAAGCCAACCAAGGAATGAGCCGAACTCAAATGTCCGAAAATCGTTGCCTGTGCAGGAACCTCAAAAAAAAAAAAAACAACCGTTTCACCAAAAAACAATCGTTTCACCATTTTGCGCTCGGATTGCACAAGCCGATCCGAGCCAAATGCTCGATCCAGCCAAATGCTGCAATGCTGTCTTCGGTTTGGCAGGATCTTGTCGGGATCTGCCAATGAGGGGTCTTGATGACGAAGCCTGAATGCGACGTATCCTGCAATATATCGCAGAGCTTCTCGGTAAAATTTCGAATATATCACCAGCTTTCCGTTTGGGGCAACTGAAAACGGAGTTTGTTGGATGACAGGAAGCTTCGGTTTCTTGACGATGCAAGACACTGAATGGGCAACGGGTTCAACGGAGGTGAGTTGGCCTGCTGTGAGTGGTGTGATTTCGCCGGAGAGGAAATTCGTGATTTCTTTCGATTCCAGGATGTTTTTGCTCGAAGGGAATGGCATTTTGCTGGCAATCAGGAGCTGCTTCATTCTCACTTTGACATCCGTCGGCAATGGGTGGAGGTGATATTTCCCCAATCCACGGAGAAGGCTAAAAAAAGATTCCAAACTATCTTGGTTTAGTCGGGAAGTCATGACGTATTTCAAGCCGATCCCCTCCATCCAGTTTTTCAATCCAAAAAGTGATCTAATTGAAATTAGAATTCCTTTTTGAAAAGGCAGCAGGCACTTTCCACCTTTGGCACGCATTTGCGAACAAAGATGAATCATTTCTTGAAGGGCTGGAACTTGCAATTCAGGCTTCATTCCGAAAGCACTTTTCAAAGGATTGAGAGCGTCCACTGGCTTCCGAGAGTTCATAATATCAAACCATTTGTTGACTGTTCCAATGAACTTTGCAATTTCAAACTTCTCCGGGTCGTTAAATGTGATCGCTTTCGCAGTGTGATCTGAAAAGAGTTCACACGCAGGCCGAACGCGCTGTCTTTGGCTTCCATGAACGTTTATATGTTGCCAAGATAATTTGTGATGAACTTTCAACTCCGAATTGTCGGCTCTCAACAAGCATTCAAACTCAGCCCGGGAAACACAAGTACCATTAGGAAGAACAGATCCTTTGTCCAACAGGTGATTTCTGAACAATTTCAGAAGGTGTGGCGCATCTGCTAACACCCAAACGTCTCTTTCTTTGGAGAAGGGATTCGGGAAACTGGTTTTGTTCTCTCGAATCTGAAGTTCCTTCCACAGTTTGAGGTTTTTACCGCCCATGTCGCAAACCATTTCCACAACTTTTATCCCAATTTGTTCGAGTGCCATGATGATTTGGAATAGGCTGGCAGCTGCCAGCGTCACATCGAAATCGTAATATATCACTTGCTGCCACTTTGTAGCAATGCCTTTGGCCATAACAAAGAGAACTTCACTGTGTGGTCCCATCACTGCCTCGGTCTCGCGATCGAAGCCAATTCGTGGGTCTACACTCATTTCGTCGAAGGCTAAAATGCAAAGTTGACCACTTTCTTTCATGTGTGAAATGCTTGACTGCATAATTTGCAAGGCGTTGGTCAGAAGCCCAGGTTGACACGAAAAAAACTTTGATTTCTTGCGCAAGGTTGAAGAAGCCGGCAGGGGAATCCCGATCCTCTTGCGAAGATAATTGTATACACGCTGAGAAGACGCCCGCAGGATCAGAGCTCGTGAAATATCACTGTGATCCCATTTCACATAAGATTTGTTACTCAGGAAACATCTCACTTGACCTGGTGAAAACACTTTAGACAAGACACGTCTGGTGAACTCCAGTTTTTCCTTTTCGCACAATGCGTGTTTGACTTTCAAGGAGCGGAATTTTGTTGCCATTTGTCTAAATTTCTGGCATATCTTGGGCTTCCGAATGAGTTGCTTCTCCCTGAGGGCGAGTTTATCAGCAAGTGGCTTACTCTGGTTGCACAACACTCGATTCTTGTGAATCAGTCTTTTTGCGAGAGATATCAATCCGTGTAGCTTTTCTGGATTGTTGCCGATATCCTCCACAGTCTGAAGCTGGGCCAGGGAACCTTCTGGGTCATCAAAAAATGCCCAGTAGTTTCTTCAATCTTGCGTCTTTTTTTGATGGGGGACAATTCATGTTGCAAAATGGATTCAACTTCACCTTTCCGATGCCGTTTCCTCTGGCGCTCAATTCGGGCGAGTTTGTCGCTCGGCTTTTCCTCGCCACTGCCGACCGTTGTGTGGTGTTTTCCTCCCGGCAAATGCAGTGTGGGAATTGCGTCTTTCTTCAACTTCCGTTTCAACTTCAAGTTGAAGTTCAAATGTTCGGCGTCATTAAGCAATTCGCCCATTAAGTCACGTTCATAACTTTCAGGATCAAAATGTGTGGAACACATGATCGATTTTACGGGGTTGAAATCATCCTTCCGCTTGCACTTCAATGCCCACACTGCTCGCAGTTTTTCATCCTTTGGAAAACTGTGAAAGATGATCCCTTTTCCTGCATAATTCTTGTACGTATTGTCACAAAACATAACGGCACAGTTACTCGGCATCTTGAACTGAAAATTCACAAAACGGCGAGAAACGACGAGATGCACGCTTGCCCAGCACAGCGCAAAGCGGAACGGAACAGCAACAGACAGCGCCAAGAGACAACTCACCTGCGCACGCTGCTCGGCCGTGTTATGGTTTCTGTGGGGATGCTGACGTCATTTTGTTCTCTTCCTCAAAACTCAACGCTGCTGCGCTTCGCGGCATACCCTTGTATAGTACCCTGGGTTCCGCCCTCCTGAGCTGCGCAATATGAATTGGAATAACTACGTTCATTCGACAGTCTGGTGTATGCGAAAGAAATGCAGGTCCAAATTTTATTCAACGTGGTTAGACAAAAGGGTTGATATTGCCAGAGATCAGGAACATGTTCAAAAAAGGACGGAGGTGATCAAACAGTGGTCTATCATATTGTGTGGAATGCGATGGGGAAATTATTATAGAAGAGAGAGATTGGGAGAGATAGAGAGAGAGAGAGAGAGAGAGAGAGAGAGAGAGAGAGAGAGAGAGAGAGAGAGAGAGAGAGGAGAGAGAGTGAGAGAGAGAGAGAGAGAGAGAGAGAGAGAGAGAGAGAGAGAGAGAGAGAGAGAGAGAGAGAGGAAGCGGCTATTTAATTATTGGGCTCCTTTCTCCCTTCGAGCACAAACAGCAAGACAGTGAACATCAGGGACAGGTGCTCGAACAAGGGGATTGGAAAAGCGAAGGGGAAATGCAGTCCAAGTTCCATGCAAATGGGAATGAAACGAATGGGAGCGCGAATGCCACATTGTAATTTTAGGCCAAGCGCCAGGTGTAAAACTATACGGAGTGTTCAGTAATTGACAGGCCATAGGAGATTTTTGTCAGAATTTTAAAGCATGGGGCAATGTAATTCTCCATCTCGCATGCGCCGCAAAACGCATTTCACGAAGGAATGCTTTTTCAGCGCATGCCAGATGGGGAATTACCTAGCCCCATTCTTTAAAATTCCGACAAAAATCTCCTATGGCCCGTCAATTACTGAAGACCATGTATAAGCACCATGTTTTATGAACCAGGAATGGTGTGGGCGAGAACAGCGGAATGTTGTCTAGTAAACCGGTTCTCGGAATTTTAAATAAAGAAGCGAAGTTCAGGGCTCGCTTTGCTGCGTGGGGGAATTCGGGTCAAGGACATCCGGGCTGATTATTGTTATGGGATGTGAGGAAAGGAAGGTACTCGCTTGGTGTACTGATGATAGAACATCCGGTTCCTCCTTACTTCGTCACGCAATGTGAACTGGGCAAACCGCACACATTTGACGGGGTTTGGTATATGCGGAAGAGTGCCAGTCCAAATAAGTTCTATGCGTATGCGAGGGGAGACAGAAGAATAGCATTAGAGAATTGCTGGTTACATTCTCGCTAGAGCTCAAAGGACGAGCAAGGAAACAGCGAGACCAGGTCTTCGCACAAATGGCTGCATATTTTCCGAGATCAGGAACATGTTCAAAAAAGACGAAGGTGTTCAAACAGTAGTCTATGATATTTTGCGAAATGCGAGAGGGAAAAGGATTAGAAGAGAGAAATGGGAGCTCGAATGCAACAACGTAAGTTTAGGCCAGAGTGCCAGGTGTAAAACAATAAGCACTGTGTTTTGGAACCAGGAATGGTGTGGGAGAGAAACAGTGATTAGTTGTACAGGAGACGGGTTCTCGGAATTTTAACTAAATAAGCGAAGTTAATGGCTCGCTTTGTTGCGTATGGGAATTCGGGTCAAGGACAGCCGGGATGCTTATTGTTATGGGAGATGCAAGAAAGGAAGGTACTCTCTTAGTGCGCTGATAACCTCAGAACATCCGGTTCCTCCTTCTTTAGTTGCGCAATGTGAACTTGGCAAACCACCCTCATTAGGCGGTCTTTGGTATATGCGGAAGAAATCCAGTCCAAGTTCTATGCGTATGAGAGGGGAGACTGAACAATGGGCATATTGATTTGATTGTTACCTTCACGACATGCACAAAGATTGAGCCAGGAAACGGCGAGACCGGGTGTACCTGCAAAAGGCTGCATATTTTCCGAGATCGGGGACGAGCTGGAAAAAGAACGCAGGTGTGCAAACAAAAGACTAGAGTGCCTATATTGTCAGCCAGGTGTTCGCAAAAAAGGCTATAGCATTATGGGTATGAAAATAAGGGAGCGCTGCTGCATTGTTTATTGAGGCCAGGTGTTACAACAAAAGACAATTATTGTGTTTTACTCGAGTTCGGCAATGCACACAATGAAGGAGCGCAGGTGTGCGAACAATGGAGATTGCGTATGTTGAGGAGCTCGAATTTCGGGATCAAAATGCAAGTAATGGTTTTGTCCATTTGTCGGCTGGCAAAGTTTTAAAATTGCAGAAAGGTTACGGTCAAACGTGCGGCTCTGATTGGTCGACAGACATGAAAGTGGCTGTACCATACTATTAAAAACATATAAATATGAATGTGGTGCGGTAAGTGAAGGAAGGAAGATCTATGACCACGTCCTCAGCATAAAAAAGTCGGCACGGATGTGGCACGCACACCTGGTAAATTCTTTGCCTAGATAAAATGCACATAGAGCTGATGCAGGGCTTAGGTATTATCAAACGCTTCATCCCCAAGGCCACAGAAGGAGATACCAGTTTTGCACGAAAAACATCAGGCTTTAACAATGAAATCCTGATGCAACACTACGGCCTACGATGTGCATTGAAAATGGCCACGCGCATCGCTGGAGGATCTCCACCAAATGAACAGAG
>JASGXE010011944.1:0-13415 GCA_030068105.1 Sinentomon sp. SZTP_YWyxl
GGCAAAAGGGCCCCACCCCCTCCAGAATTCCACTGACCGAATTCTGGGGGGGTGAACCCCCCCCAACCCCCCCCGTGATTTGCGCCCATGCCGTGACCCCAATAAGGGTTAGATCAAAGTTATGTCTTGTGAAATTCTGACAAAAGATTTATTGTGGTTCCGCTGTAGCGATACAAAAGTCTCGAGCATGTTGATACTTTTCTCTCGAAATCGCCGAACCATGCAGTTCTATCCAGTTCGGGGCTAATTCGAGAATCGGGCATTTTGATATGCGGGGATTTTGACCCGCCACGCTTCCTTCCTGGAGCATGATGCAAAACTGTGCAACTGTCGAACAGGCGATGTGTTCTCAGTACACAAGATCGCCCTTCCCTTCTGCAACAAGCACCAACCCACCTGTCGCTGCGGCTGGCTTTTCCATTTGTCCTCGACGCTGCGCTGCGCTTTTGTCTGAAAATGGGAAATCGACTGAACGCGGCAACTTTCCACAAATACAAACGTACTTGCACACTTCCGCCACACTTCCGCCACACTTCCGCCACACTTCCGCCACACTTCTGCCACACACAAATACCTGAACACTTCTGCTCTCTTGAATTATTAAATCATTAAAATGTATCATTGTAAGAATAAATGTATTTTTTGTTGGCAATTGTTCAAAGATCGCAGAAATCGGGTCGGTTCACATTGTGCGAATGGGCTTATCTAATCTGTTTCACTTCTTGATAGCTTGCATCAGACTCCTCTTCTCACCATTTTGCCAAACACTTGCCTTTTCTTCCTTTGCTGCCACTTTTACAGATGCGTTTGCTACCACCGCGTGCGCAACTGTTCAATTTTTTCTTTGCAGAAAAAAAAACTTAAAAAGCCTGATTTACTCTGATTTCTGTTTTTCGTGATTTACCTGATTTGTGAACACCAGAAATATTGTAATGTACCCACCTGCACACATTTTGAGTTGAGTTCAATGAGGCGGTGACAAAAGACTGCGACAAAATTATAAATATTTTCGTTTCATTTTTTTTAACTGCGGGGTCAGCAGCCAGCAGCAAAAAGTGGCGCGACCCCTCATCGCCGACGCGATGAGGCCAGAAAACAAAAGACCCAATAGTGAGTGAGTCGGAGCGCATGAAAAAGAAAATCCAACAACATAGCATCATCAGGGAATAGGGATGCAGTGTTGTTAGCATCTCAGGAGGCATTTGTAAAAAAATAGCATCACATACCCATGTTCAATGTTTCATCGTTTCCAATTCGTCAAGATGACAGGTCGTTGGATTGAGAATCATCACATTGGAAATGTTGCGTCAATTCCGGTGTCGTATCATCAAAAACAGCACAATGAAAAATTGAACAGTAATGTGTGTGCAAGTGCAATTTCCAATTTAGACATATATGAGAAAAAGAAGAAGAAAAGAAAATTAAACATTTGTAAGGTCGTACAAATAGAGCCAAACTTTTATTGGAAAATGTAGGGGGGTCATGCCCTAACCTAAGAAGAACCTACCTATCTGGGAAAACTATGTGATCACCTAGGATAGGCCTAAGAATCTCTATAAGATGAGAGATGTGGTATGGTACCTTCAAACTGACAAGTTTCACAAGTTCAGCTTATTTGGAGCGGCAATGCCATCCCCAAGAATCTTCAATGCATGGGGATGCAGCCCGGCAGGCATCAGCTGGTAGAGCATCAGGAAATGAGCCAGAAGTTCTCGCGCCGAAGCGGTAAGTAGATCCTTCCAGCCCATTTCCATCAGCTCCACCACTGAATGTGGGTTTTGCCTAGGTAGGAGCGCAACCTGAATAGTGTATATGAACTGAACCCCGGACCCCGGCCAGGTCGTCCATTGCTTCAGAGGCTTAATCAGTTCCGGCTTTATGATTGACCGAAATTTTGCCTCAGGTAAATGGACCATTTCAGAGGAGATAAAGAGCTTGTTCCACAAGAAAAGGTATCGGTTGATGAAGGAAAACCTATCCACGTTTTTACATAAAACAGGAGGGGTGAAGGAAACGCAGGTCCCTGCCCTTGTTGAATTGTTGTTTGGGGAGAGAGATAAGGTGCAATCCCCCCACCCACCCTCACCGAGGATACATTTCCTGAAAGCTGTGATGCCATGCAGCTGCCTTCTCACTTCAAGGGTGTCCCAACCAAGCTCCTCCCGAAGCAGTGTAACACTAGATTGGAAGGTGAAATTTCCTGTTACAAATCTCACAGCTCCTCGTTGAACGGCTTCAATTGATTCAATATGACATTGTTGATAAGGCTCCCAAGTTGTTGTGGAGTATTCCAGGATTGAGCGCACAGTAGAGAAATACAAAATTGATTTAACCTTTATGGATGCATAGAAATAATGGCTGATGAGAAATTTCAGTTGCTTGGAGGAACGTTTGACTATTTGAGAGATATGCTCACTCCAACTAAGCTTTGATGTGAAAAGGATACCGAGGTATTTGATTGATGATGGCCTTGACAGAGCTTTACCGTCGACTAGGTAGTCTGAGCACAGAGCAGGAGTGCAACTGAAGGACATGACAGAAGTCTTGGCAACATTAATCTCCATGCTATTTTCAACACACCACATGTAAATGTTGTCAATGTCAGACTGTAAGATTTCGGAATCATCGGGTGAATCGATGATGTGTTAAATAACCATATCGTCAGCAAAGAGCCTAACTTTAGAGCGAACATTCCCTGTCATGTGGTCCACAAACTGACCCTTGTGGTATTCCATTCGATAGTGCGAGGGGTTCCGAAGACTCACCACACACAAGGACTTGGAAGTATCGGTCGGAGATAAAGTTAGAAAGCCACACAAAGAGATTTTCTGGGATCTTTAGCTTGGCAAGTTTTGAAATGAGGATTGATATGGACACTTTATCAAAAGCTTTAACAAGATCTATGAAGATGGCATCAACCTGTTTAGACCCACCAAGTGCAGCCGATAAGTCGTGTACAAAACCGGTTAGCTGGGATTCGCATGAATTCTTGGAACGGAAGCCATGCTGCCCAGGAAAGAAGAATTTCTGTCCTTCGAGCATTGGGGGTGGGGGTGGGGTTGTTGTTATTGTTGTTCGTGTTACATGGAAGTTCGGAATGAGAACGGGTTGTTCCCATGGATTGAACGTCGCCCCCCAAAGACTTGTTAGCGAATAATCAAACTGTCACTGCTTTTTCCGGTTTCCCTCTTCTTGTCAATAGCTGGCTAAAGAGAAGGCAATCGCATTTCAAAGTAAAATATAAAGTGGAACTCTTACATAAAGGTAAATAGACTGGTCAGCAGGAGAGGAGGTTTGGGGTGAGGAGGGTGGTGTGAGGGTGAGGAGGTAAGGAGAGGGCTAAAGGGGGAAAACAAACAAACAAAACGCAACAGAATTGCAGCTGAGAGTTTTAGCTATTTTCAGAGAAATCTATTAACCACAATGGTTGGCACAGGTACTTTTGTGGTCTCCAATTTCCAGAAAATGATGATTGGAGATTTGAAAGAGGAATAGGCGGTTGATGGAAAGACGGCTGCGGTCGTCTGTGGCAGAAAAAGGCCATTTTAATCACATTTTCGCCCTCTGCAACAAATTGTGAAGCCTTTGTGATGAATGATGCGCGGAGAAAGCGTGAAATGCGTTTGCTTTGTTTCGGAATGGCATGGACTTTAATAAAAAATCCTACAAAGACAGCTACGACAGATATAAATGGAAATAGTTCGGTGAAGTGAAGAGGGGGGACTGAACTAACGTGTGATGGTTGAGTTCCGGATGAATTTTTAAAGTTCACGTTTGTGGATTTGACGCGGAAACTCGAAAATCGTCCATCAAGTGTTAGGTGTGTTTTTTGGGAAAGAGGTCAAATTTTGTTAGCTGATGTGTTTTTCCTTTCGAGTGGAATTATTAAATCGACCTGCAGCCGTAATAAAGCACAGATCAGCGCATCAGCCAGACCAATTAAGGACCAATAAAAGTAGGTACATATAAAAATTAAGACCAATAAAAGAACCTAATTTGTGCACATCCCCTTCAAATTCTTTGTTTTTGTCATTTCCAACTGCCAAATGAAGGATTGGCTGTTCTGTCGGAACCTTGGAAGGTTTCCAAAACTACCTTCCTGGCAACAAAGAATCACCACAATCTCATTTCCACTGCTCCCCCTTTTGCCGGCAGTCCCCGATTCAAAACGTCCCTGCCGCCGGCATCCACATTCATGCCATAATTGCTCCTCCCTCGACCCGCACCCGCATTTGACTACTCCAAATTTGACCACTCCGTGTCGATTTTGAAAATAGCACCTATTCGCTGGAATGGGGCCACTTTTGGGAGGTCGCCCACAAAATCATAAAATGATGTGTCGGATCCCATTTTTCCACTCCACTGTTTTGAATTGTGTTGCCATGAGGAATATCTCCTGGCAAATGTGTTTGTGTTATTCTGGAACACCTTGTAGGTAGATAATGAGATTTCAGAAAGTTTGGAATTTGTTCAGATTTTAGGATCCCTGCGAATGGGTTTCATCTTGCAGGAATGCGAAAAGGGTGAGCTTGGCAAGTGCCTTTGGAAAGACGAGACGGCAGCGTGAGATTTCATTTGGATCCAGGTCCACGCAGATGGGATGGATGCCGCCTCTTGGATATACGTGAAGGTAGACTCGAAGTCGAGAATGAAGTTGAGAAACCGAAACGAAAAAAAAAAATTTCTTTGCCACTGCAGTTTACCACCTCACAAGTCAGAACGCAAACGCGTGTTGCCTTTCCTTTTCCATCTTTTTTTGCGTCGTGTCCGTCGCGTGATGTCCGTCATCAATAGTTACACGAATAGGTACCTGCCTAAAAATTTATGTTTTACATAGGAAGTCCCATACCGACGTGGATTGGGCGCCATGAAGTTAAAAAAATGTTTGCTAATGTCGTTGCTGGCGGCAAATAACTAATTTAGGTCCATAGGATAAGGTCGTTAAAATGATAACATATGTTTTATCACGATCAACAACGATCAAATAACAAAGCTTGCTGTGCCTCTTTTCTCATCATCATTGCCAGAATATTCTTATATCTTACTAGTACAGTAAAATATTTTTGTTTGCGTCCTCAGGGCTCTTTGCAAATAACTCGAAAATATCTTTTATTCGTGTTGTGAGGTACGCAAATGGTCTCAGAAAACATGATCATGTTGGGCTGTCAAAGCACTTCGATTGGCAGGTACCTGCGATTTCTCGAAAGCTTCGTATTTTAGTCTCACTTCACGCTATTGCGCAAGTCCATCCAGCATAAATAACCCACTCTGCATTTACGATGAACTGACTTCTGCTTTTCACTCGTATTCAACCAGCTTTTCTGAGTTAACACATAGGTCTCCATAATCATAAGACAGACAGCAATTGTTGAGTATAGTCACCTCCCCTCTACCAAGCTATTCTGATTTGCCGACAGATCCCTGCCGATCAAAATCAGGGAAAAACTATTGTATTCATCGCTGTAAAAGAAGTGCCGATTTAATGATGTTATGTTTCAATTTTTTCCGTTTTACGCTTGGTTTTCTTTCTTTCCTCCCTTCCTCCCTTCTTTCATGTGTTTTTCATGTCCAAAAGTCGTTCGTATTAGTAAAAGGGTATAGTATCAAGTCAAATGACTTCTGTTCATTTCTCTGAAATAAAGATTCTTTGTTTTGATTTGATCAACTTTTGATGAAATGATTTCCAAACCGTGACAAACAACACCGCCCTCAGCTGAGCAAAGTTGTTCTTATACCAGAAATTTCTACGCACTGCAAGCCAAAATAATTGTAACAAAGGAGTCGATTTCTGACTCGGACCGCATATTTAGAATCAATGGTGACATCACGAAATTCGTGTTAGGAGTGAAGTTGCATCAAGCTCTCTATAATTTAGATATCCCTGTGTTAGACGGATATCTATTTGAAATTTGGCGGATTCTGTATTCGTGTCATGTCAATCAATGCCTCGACTCAATATAGTCAATTCGGAAATATGCGGATGGATGCATCCGTCATTGCAATAATGTAAAATTAATAGCATTTTGCATAGAAATGAAATTTACTAAAGAGTATAAAAATTGCTAGTCATTTTCTATCTAAAATTTACTAGAGTAAAAAAAAGACAGCCAGGAGTGGGGCCAAGAGGAGATTCGCACACAATCGGATTCAGAGAGTCATCCATCACTAAACTTTACTTACCACATCGATTAGCTGTGATAATTTCAGTCCCATCTTCACTGTAAGTCTGTCTGTGCTATTTCCAACTGGTCTGATCAGACGATTGTAAGTGGCAAGGAGATCATCGTAGAGCCGTTTGGAGTCTGGATTGGCGGCAACCGGTCGAATGGATGTTATCGTGAAGGCGGAAGCTGCAAGGAAATGGAACAAGAGCCTAAACGACGAACAACGAAGAAGACTTGTCGGCGGTTTGGCGCTGGTGGACTTCGAATCGGTTGGCCTGCGTGGTCTGTTGGGGATAGTCCTTGAAACTGAAGCCGTCTTGACAGGTCGGAGATTGGTGTTTCTGATGTGCTCATGACTATGACAAAGAAGCAGGCCACCATTTGTCATTGATTCCGCAACCACTTGGCGCGAGGATGCTGGAGCTAATAGGTTCTGGAACATTTCGCCTTGCTGCTCTCTTGATCCCGACATTTGCATTTTGAAGTCCATCACTCATTTATTGTCAGTTCGAAGTCTGTTCAAATCCTGAAAGAGAAGAATTTTGTTGTTGTTACGTGACGTTTAGGATAGAATGAAGCAAATCTTTCATAAGACACTTTCTCAATTCACGAGTCCAAAGTCTCTCAATCGCAGTTGCAGCTAAACAGAATTTTGAAACGTTTCCATCCCCTCGTCCATGCCCACGCTAATGAATGGGAGGGAACGAAAAATGGAATATTTTGCCTTCTTCTGAGTGTTCCCCATTTTTCAAAGATGCTCGTATCTAGAAAACTTTATTTCCTTAATCTTTGCTCCAGCACAATACGGCTGCAAAGATGGCATAAGGTGTAAAAAAGAAGCTATTATAAATAAATGGCAACAATACAGAAATAAGCATTATTCAAGAAAACGTCATATGGAGCTGTCATAGAAATTTTAATTCAAAAAGGAAACTGAGGAGGGAACATATCAGCTTTCACAGAAACGCCGAAATGGTAGCCGATTCGGAAGGTTGGGAGTTCCAGTCACGAATGGTTCAAGGAAAAGAGTTGTGATAAGCACAGGAAGACCATGTAGGATGAATAAAGTTGCACCATTGTCTGTTCCTCTCTCAATTGGCTTCAGCGAATGGCAAAGCGGAAGCAAGATATCACTTGAAAAAACTGACCGTTGGAACTCCAAACGGTGATGCTTCAGGCGTTCTTGGAGGGATGGTAATCCAGGATCTTCCAGAAATGCAGACACACTGTAATTTCTCTCACATGACTCTAGAAATACGGCGCTTAATCTTTTCCAGCGCACGTATTTCACAGGCCGCAAGTAAGGGTCCCAGAGAGCACACGCCTTTTCGAGGGCAGCGTATGACTCAAGTTTTAAAAGCCTTCAACTCGTCTTTAGGTAATTGTGGTTTTTTTTAATTTCGGATCACAAACCCAAGTGACTTGCTTGCTTAGAGCAGATGGAGGATATGTGAAGTTGTCATTTCACATCACTGGAGAAAATACATGAAAGATGTTTGTTGCAGATGCGATAGAAATATCGTTAAACATTTAATAACTCGCCATGAGGCCGTCCATTTCACGCCAGGTATTTCCCTTTTTTCCGTTAAATTGTTTTTCGGAGACCAAGTTTCACTATTTCTACATGTTCCCTCTTTGGTTTTCGTTATCATGCCATGTGCGTAAGCAGAAACGCAATAGCCGACAATGCTTTTCTGATGGAGCTCGGTGCGTTTCAACCAGAAAGTCCAACCTGAAAAGCTGTTACCTTTTGTGTGCTGATACATCTGTTTGTTAGGAGGAAACTCCAAAGAACAAAAGGTTTTGCTTGATTGAAAAAATCTTGTGTCTGTATCCTTGTTGATACAGGAATCTGTACGAATCAAAGCACAGCATCGTAATTTTACCCTTAACTAATCCACGGCTTATGCAAAACGAATTTTTTAACGCCACACCAATTGCAGCGCTGATAATTTCCAAGGTGCACAGCATCGTAATTTAGCCCCTAACTAATCCATGGCTTATGCAAAGTGAATTTTTCAACGTGAGATTTTTCAAAGTGAGATTTTGCTGATTTTGCAGCGCTGATTGTTTCCAAGGTCCACAGCATCGTAATTTAGCCCCTAACTAATCCATGGCTTATGCGAAGCGAATTTTTCAACGCCACGCCAATTGCAGCGCTGATTGTGAAATTAAAAAAATCAGCCTCCAAAAAAGCAAAAATTCTGCCTCAGTCCAGTTCTGCCACAGTTCGTTCTGCCCCAGTTACCGGTCCCATGTGTTCATTAAATTGTTTTTACTTGCTTTTGAGTGCCAGGTTAATAAAGAGTACCTGTATCACAGACAGCTTACGGCATTTGGGGAAGAAGGTTATTTACATTCCTCATTTCACATCGACATCCCACGGCCAAACCTCCCCTCTCTCCCCCTCTCACTATTCCTTCTACTTCTTTATTTCTCTCTCTCTCTCTCTCTCCCTCTCTCTTCCCCTAGCTCCCTCTCACTCCCACCTCTCACCCACTCTCTTACCCCTTCTCTCTCCCCTCGCTCTTTTACTTGCTTTCTGACCTTCTCTCTTGCTCTGTCTCGCTCTCTCCCCCTCTCTCTCTCCCCTCGCTCTCCCCTTCTCTCTCCTTCCTCTCCCGCCTTCCTTTTTGTTGGAATATTTCGGCTGGTCCTCTGTTGAAAATGCTCAAAAACGCGTTTTCTTCTCAAGATCAAAATCAAATTCAGAGACACCATATTCGCTTTTTATGAAAAACCTTTCCTCTTTTCATTTTATTTTAAAAGTTTTTGAAAAGTTTTCTTCCATACGTGTTTTCAACACCTCGCCCTCTAAAGTGCTTCCAGAGTTAGATACCTAAGCTGCCTGCGTCCCGAAGTCGGCCTCTCTCCATGGCCATTCATTGTCTGCCTGCGTTTCGTTGAACGGTTTTTCTTTTGTTTTTGTTTTGCTTCTTTCCATCCCATCCGATCTGAACAGAGAACAGAATAGTGGAAGAAAATGCAAATGAAAAGGTTCACAGTCAGGTCAGGTGATTCCTTGGGGGTCGATAACGAGGCCTCTAAAACACAACAACTGGCGACACTATATAGGAAAGCGCCTCCTGTGTGTCATGTATTCGTATGTACAGTTCTTTTTATTTCAATGCTCGTTTTAGATGTTGTTAGAAAGCTGGGAGAAAGGCTGACTTATATGCTTAAGATCGGATGCAGTTTCCAAGTTGCATGTGCGGATTGCGATCGCTGGAGGACAAAAAACAAACAAAGAACTTGACAAACAAGGTGTGAACTGAATGTGAGATATGAAACTTCAAACTGGCGATGGATTCTCAATAGATTGATTCTCGATGAATTCTCAATGGATTCTCAATCGATGGATTCTCAATAGCGTTTCTTCTTCTTCGTGCGTACCACCAGGCTTTACATCTAACGTACCGTATTACAGGCTTGAGCCTACCACTTTCGTGTAACACATTAAACAGCGGCAACGTTAAAGGTGTTGCGAAATCTCCGTTTACGTTAGACATTGGCTCGGATGCTGTTGCTTTCAGGATGCCGATGACATCGTCGTTTGGGTTTTCATTGTGACCTCTGTCTGATGTGATTTTCAGAACAGATACAGAATTTCAATCAATTGCACCCTTTGTGTCCTTTGTGGTCTCAAATGAAAGATATTTACACATTCACTGATCTTCCACAAGATAATGATCAAACTTTACTTGTCCTGTTTTGGTGATTGCGATTCAAGGCTGAATAAAACATTAATCTGATAAGATCTGTACCTACACATGCCTGCACTGAGCAGATGGAATTTGTGGCTCCTTTGACACTCTTTGTTATTCATATGAGAAAAAAAACAAAGTGTTGAACTTTGTATTCTTGCTTCCCCGTGCTCAGCACAAAAACTACGAATAGAATGTTTTTTTTTACTTTTGCACTAAAATTTTCTTTCGCAGGCGATGTTGCACTGAGTCAGTTTTTGCGCTAACCCAGTTCTAATGCGTCAGTATTTAAGCAGGGCGAGTTGCACTTGATAAGTTATTTTTTGCAGGTTCAGTTGTACTGGGTCAGGGTTTCAGCAAGTCCAGGTTGTACCGACTGGGTCAGTTTTTAAATAGATCCACGTTGTACTGGGTCAGTTTTTAACAGATCCACGTTGTGCCTAGTGGGTCAGTTTTAAAGCAGGTCCAGGTTATGCTGGGTCGGTTTTTAAGCAGGATCAGGATGTAGAGGGTCAGTTTTTTAAGCACGCCCAGTTCGGCTGGGTCAGTTTTAAGCACGCGTTCACCTTGTAATGGGCCAGTTTTTAAGCAGATCCACGTTGTACCTACTGGGTCAGGTTTTAAGAAGATTCGGTTGTGCTGGATCAGTTTTTAAGCAGATCCAGGGTGCACTGGTTGATTTTTAAAGTGGTTCACGTTGTACTGAGTCAGCTTTTTAAGCAAGCTCAATTCTTCTGGAATCAGTTTTAGGCAGGCCGAGTTGTACGTGTATACTGTTAAGTTTTTTAAGCAGATCTGTTTTAAACAGATCGGTCGTTGTTCTGGGTCACTTTTTAAGCAGGTCCAACTTGAACTGGGTCAGATTTTTAGCAGACCAGTTGTGCTGTGTCAGTTTTTGCAGGTCCAGTTACTGAACCTGCAAAAACTGATACTGGAAATGATACTAATGATATAATGCTGAAAATGATGCTGTAAAATCGCACACTGGTCTTTCACAAATGTTCCAACTGCTCGTATTCTTACTTTTTTTCGTTTTCCGTTATTTTAATTCTGTAATTTGTCTGGAAAGAATGACAAAAGGAGAAGGAATCGAACGATTCTCGAATTTGAAATGTATACTGGCGGCGGAAAAAGATTACCCATACATGTGAAAAATTTCCATTCTTGAGATTTTAGCAAAAACTCCATGCTGTAGAAATAAAAGATCCTCTTTCATCACTAATGTCAAAATCTGACTCCTCTAGAAAGCTCCGTTGCAATTTGGCGCTTTAATTTCAACCAAATGCATAAGAGTAAAAAGAAAGAAAAAAAAAGTTTCGGAGGCAACAGTTAAATGGGAAAAACACATGCATGAGTAATCTTTTTCCGCCGCCACTATACCTTCCTACACAATTTTAGTCAATATAAACACACAAAAGAATCTGGCAACATTATGTGTTATTTTAAAGTGCAGAGTCCGATATTTGATGGAATTGGCGCATTGAGATTGGGAGGTTGGCTGACACATCACTAAGCAAACAACAACATGGCTTCTCTCCTCATCTCGCCTTATACGTTGGCCGTTGGATTTTGCAAGCATGTCCTTATTGGTATCTTAAGGATTGCCCTGCATTCTGCTCTCTCGTTGTAAGTCAGAGAAACGAACATCGAAAAGCAAAACGAGTCGAGGCCTCTGTTATTGTCTTATTCCCATTTAGCGACGCAGAAATAAATTATTGTTATTGTTCTCTTTTTACTTCATTTTGCGTTTGTTTCCACAAAGGTATACCTATCTCCTTTGAATTATTCAGCAGATACGCGCAGGTAGGCACCTATTGCAGCCTCACTTATGGCGATGCACTTTCATCAACTGATATTATGCGCTAGAAATATCTCCAATGCACGAGATTGGACTCGCTATACTGACAGGGTGCATCGAAAAAACAATTCCTTCGAGCTTGTAGGTACCAGTGCCTGCAGAAAATCCGCACCGCACGCATAAGGCATCAGGGACTCAAAAGAAAAGAAGAAAAAAACACACGAAAAGTCTGGCCTCTCTGGATTCGGTATGCCAAGACGTCGACTTCATCCCATGTCCACGCTGCAATTGCATGCGAAGATAAAATTTTATCATTTTATTCTCAGGCCCAAACAGTAAAAAATGCTGGGTTCTGCATTCGAATGCGAGCAATCAACGAACCATCTGCCTGCTCTGTTTGGCACAAAAGACGATGCTTCCGCCTGTACATACATACATGCAGGCAAACAAAAGAGAGCGTGGGTATTGAATCGAATTGCTGCACAAAGGTTTTCTGTTGCAACCTTACGTTTCATTGAAAGATTAAATTTAATGCAGTCTTTTTTAGAAAAAGATCTAAATGTTGAATTGTTCCTTAAGATCAGCTTACACGGCATCATTTACTGGGGCGTCGCATCTTGTTCGTGGTGGTACCCAAATGAAAAACGACTCCACTAACCGGCATTTGTTTTACACGGTGTTTTACGCATTTTATACCTGTTAAACATTAAAATAGGTTCGCCTAATTTTCCTTATTTGCCTCTTTACATCTGTCATAGATTAGTTAGGGGTTGCGATGCTGCGCTTTGAAACAATCAGTGCTGCAATTGGTGTGGCGTTGAAAAATTCGCTTTGCATAAGCCATGGATTAGTTAGGGGCTAAATTACGATGCTGTGCACCTTGGAAACAATCAGCGCTGCAATTGGTGTGGCGTTGAAAAATTCGCTTTGCATAAGCCATGGATTAGTTAGGGGCTAAATTACGATGCTGTGAACCTTGGAATCAATCAGCGCTGCAATTGGTGTGGAGTCGAAAAATTCCCTTTGCATAAGCCATGGATTGGTTAGGGGCTAAATTACGATGCTGGCACCTTGGAAATCAAGGCTGCAATTGGTGTGGCGTCGAAAAATTCGTTTTGCATAAGTTATGGATCAGTTAGGGGCTAAATTACGATGCTGTGGACCTTGGAAACAATCAGCGCTGCAATTGCTGTGGCGTTGAAAAATTCGCTTTGCATTTGCCAAGAATTAATTAGGGGCTAAATTGCGATGCTGTGGACTTGGAAACAATCAGCGCTGCAATTGGTGTGGCCCTGAAAAATTCCCTTTGCATTCGTCATGTATTAGTTAGGAGCAAAATTGCGATGCTGTGCTCCTAAGAAACAATCAGCGCTGCAATCGGTGTGGCCCTGAAAAATTCCCTTTGCATACGTCATGTATTAGTTAGGAGCAAAATTGCGATGCTGTGCTCCTAAGAAACAATCAGCGCTGCAATCGGTGTGGCGTCGAAAAATGGTCTCCAATGCCCTCGAAAAAGCTGAACTTTGAATTCCACCTTCTGCAGTGTTTTTTGCGTTGATGATGCTGCTGGAACTTCTTTACATTGTGCCTCTCCCGCAATGCGCGCTTCCTGCAACGAGCAATCCCCTGACGATGACTTTATGTTTGCACTTCGACCCAATTCCATCAACACACTTCTTAAACGCATTAAACCTTGCAAGGGCCCAGTGGCGTCGCCAGGGGGGCTTCAGCCCCATCAACTATCTGTGA
>JASGXE010011945.1:0-12407 GCA_030068105.1 Sinentomon sp. SZTP_YWyxl
ATTTATATCTCTAACTTGACGATATTTATATCTCTAACTTGACGATATTTGGATCTCTAACTTGACGATATTTATATCTCTAACTTGACGATATTTATATCTCTAACTTGACGATATTTATATCTCTAACTTGACGATATTTAGATCTCCGAATCATTTTGAGGTGTGACGTTTCCAGGGTTTCACACCCTGGTTGACGAAGGACTGTTGTCTGTCAACGAGGGTGCGATACCCCCGAAAAGTCACACCTCAAATTGATTCGGAATTCTAAATAGCATCAAGTTGGTGATTTAGTTTCCGTGAATATTGATTTCTTTCTTAAATCATTCCAATTGGGCAGGGGCTGCAATGACTATGACGTTACCAGCATTTTGCCCTGCTTCGAGTCAAATGCAGGCAAGTGTGCAGAATGATGCTGCTGCCTGGCAATCAGATGCAGTTTTAAAATGAAACTTACGGCAATCAGATGCAGTTTTTACCATGTTAACTTTTGGCAATCAGATGCAGTTTTAAAATGTAAACTTATGGCAATCAGATGCAGTTTTACAATGTAAACAAAATGTAAACAGTTTTGCAATGTAAATACAATGCTTGTTGATACGTCTGGTGAACAACAGACTGCAAACCGCCGGTGCAGGATGCACCAAAAGATCACACACTGAATTGAAACGAAAAATTTAAATTTCTGCCATGTTTTTCAGTAGGCTGATAGGAGCATCTTGAAGCCCAGATCTCATTTTCAATCACGTCAAAAATAACAATCAGGTCCGAAATAATAACATACCATTCCATTATCGAACGTAAATATTCCGACATCTCTGCCATGGTGAATATGGTTTCGTCTCATGATTGGATTGGCGTAGTTCTTCACCCAAACACCTGCCAACGCATTCCTGCATATCTCGTTATCCTCGTAGGTGCCCTGGGCGTAGTCTGTTATGTAGAGTCCAACGTTTTCACAGTCGCTCATATCACAGTTTCTTATTGTTGGTTCAGAACCTGATCCACTGACACAGACGGCAGCACCAACTGACGTCAATGAATTGAATGAACATGCAAGGGAATAAATAAGAAGAAGAAAAGGTGAACAAAATTAGGGGGAAGAAGGTACCATCAACAAAAACTAAGAAACTAAGACAAAAAAAGGAATGCTGGTAAAATCACCACCAGATGCTCTCTCCGAGCCTCTTTACAGCATAGGTAGATAGCCATATTTGGGTGATGGGCCAAACCGATAAGCCAATCAACCAATCAACGTCGAGCCCAACCGAATGGAAAAGGAAACATGATAGGGTCAGGCGGGGAAAACCCGACCATGGGGTAAACCCGATCACAGACTTGTGGACTTTGTATTTTGCAGAAAACCATATTTTGATATTTTCATGTTGTTCTTTGAACTTTTTTCAACAACTTATCTTGTTTTAGGGAGATTTGGTATGCTAAAATTTAATTGGGAAAACCGAAACTAAGATTTCATAATTTGAAGTGTTTTTCACACTTCGGACAACAGTCCATGTTTCAATGAGAATCGTATGTTCTGAGCAGGTGACACTGTAGAGAGAATTTAGTAAGAAGATGTTTCAACATCAAATGTGTCAAAACATGTCTTTCTTCTGCACTTTTTAGGCAAATTACTGGTCCCGTCTGCCCCATGGTAAATGACTGTCGGGGTAAATGCGACCGGCTGGTTTGGGTAATTGCGACCTAGTGTTTTGAATTACACAAAAAATCAGGGAAATTCTGACCAAGAAGAAAAAGGCAGGATGTGAAAAAAAATCCTGGAAGATTGTAATGAATTTCTTGTTTTGTGGCTGCCAAAGGAAGAAGGAAATGACCGTTGAAAGGAAAAAGTCAGTCATTTGTTTATCTCTTTCAAAACTTTTTAATTTTTCGGTCTGGTGGGGTAATTCCGACCATGCCCCTTTCTGGCTGGTCGGGTAATTCAGACCGTGCTGCAAGACTGCCCATGTCAGCATCTGATCAGACCTCTTTTGGTCATGTTTACTCCAGATGGCCCACCGTACGATGGACCAGGAAGGAGAAAGCCATGGTCGGGAATTATCCCACAACTTGGTCAGATTTACCCCAACTTTTCCTAAAAATGAAAAAAAGTCTGGGGTAATTCCGACAATCAATTTTTCCGCACAGGGCCTCCTATTGCAGCAATGGAGTGGAGCACTTGTCAGGATGTTCTCAAGATATGTACCCTCCCATTGCACCTCATGGTTTTGAAATGAATTTCTTCCCATTCTCACGCAAATGCAGTGAAGTTCAAGTTTGCAAAAAGTGGTCGGAATTACCCCATCTGACCCAATAATTACAAGGGAGGCAAGTCATTGATGGTAACTACATGGAAATGTTCATACTGACTTGCGAGTTGAGATGAGACCAAGGTTGAGGATTGAGATTGCAAGCCTTGGCCTTTTTACGTAGCCAGGTGTTCGGCAAACACTGCATTCCTCAATCTCATTTCCATCTCAACTCTGAGTCAGACTCATACGTTCACATCGCGAAAGAGGGTTTACCATCGGATAAAGGGCTACCTCCTTCCTGACTTTCGGCCAAAATGCCAAACCCCTCACTCAATTTTTACCAAAATTGCTTGCTACCACTGAGTTTTCACCAAAGGGTCTATCCTCCTGAGATTAGGCCAAAGGACTCCTCTTTGAGTTCTGGCCAAGGCAGAAGACACACCATGACACTTCCAACCAAAAGGGCTATGGTAAGTCTGCCGGCAGGCAGACCCAATGGGGCATGCCCGGTTTGATTAAGGGGGGGGGGGTACGTTCGAAAAGTTGATTTTTGTAAAAAAAAAGTCCAAAACTCCGGCTGATGAAGCCGGAATTTGATGTTCTTCTCGGAAGAACTTTTATGATCATCTTTTTAAGAAAACTGACTCGCAAAAAGGCAAAATTTACCACGCATTGGCTCAAATTGCAGATTGTGACTGAACGAGGGCTTAAATTGAAATTCCGTCTTCATCAGCCGGATTTCCATAAAATTTTGGGCAGATTCGACATAAAGTATGTCTATTTTGCATACCGCAAATAGGAGATCTCACTTCAAAAAGTTTGGCCTATTTCCGCTACGAATTTACCTGCAGCTAGAAAAGTATGAGAGATACAAGACTGAAATTTTGCACTTAACATACTCTCATTATGGTTAACACCCCCCCCCAAATTTCAGCAAAATCAGAGAAGAAACAAAAACGTTTCTCAGTAAGTGTACCCCCCCCCCCCTTAAGACTGTTTTAGTCAGTAAAATCACTCCTCAATACCCAGGTTGTATTTATCACCAATCTATATTTTTAAAATTGACTAGCAAATAAATCGCACGTTCGGAATATCCAGTGTATAATTTGAGAAACCTAGATTCTGCAGATCCCTACAGTTTAAACAGAGTGCCTGTCTTGTATTGGCTCCGTGTCGGACACCATTCGCGTTTTATGGATGAAATGTAAATTTCAAAGTAAAGCAAGAACATATAGAAACTGCAACCGAATGAAGCGAGAATCTCTTTTCCGAATATATCTGCCGCTGGAAACTTCACCTTCACAAATGTGAGCAGCCAGGGTTGTCAAAAGAAAACTTTTCGCTTTCTGCTGTGTGTTTTCATGGCACACGGCTTTGTCGTTTTTGGCTGTTTTTTTTTTTTTTTTTTTATTGTGTGGATCTCATTCCTTCTGCCTTCATGCAAGCGTAAGGAGGGTAATTTGCACACACTGTTAAAATAATTATCTATTGATTCATCACCTGGTTCCGCATCAGCGGGTGTCGGAACAAACGCTATTTGGACAAAAACTCATTCGATTCAAAACCGATCGGACTAAATCATGGCCTTTCTGTATAGAAGATGTAAAGTTACAGGTATGGTTTTGAATTAAGTTCTAATGTCATCGCCAACAAAATCATGCTCAAAAAACTGAGGTGTTGAATAAACTATGCCCATTCCCCCAAGAAATGATGTCCGTAGCCCAATTGTTAAAAGAAATTTAACGAATTTTCCCATCCAATTGGGAAATCCATTTCCCCAAACGTACCTTTAAAGCGTGAACACCAGCACAGTTCGGACAGTTTTCACCGTTGAAGAAGAAGAAAATTTCTTATGGCTGTAGGGTTTTGTTCTCATGGCTTCAATATCAGAAAAGATTATTTCTCGATATCTGCGTGCTTTAGCACATGCCTATTGGTTATTTGGGATTGTTTTTGGCAACTAATTTTTTAATTGCAGGAATTTACACTACAGAAATCTGCAGAAATTGTGCATTTTTTGGTAAACCCCAAATCCATCGTTCGGACTTATTTCTGCCGCCGTGACATGTTTTGGAAACAAACTGATGTGTTGAATGGAAGACTCTGTCCCACATGAATGTGAAATTTGTACAGAACAGTTGGAATTCTTTGGCATGTATGCTACGGTTCGGACTATTTTTGGCAACATTTTGATCCGGGAAGTTGTACGGATGTGAGACGTTCTGCCGGCACAATGTCTCACGTCCGGATGATTTTTCGCCCCCTCTGGAAAATTGTCCGGACGTATATCGGTACACAGCATTCCGGGCGGGTTAACCCTGAAAACTGTCCAGACGTTCAACACACAGCGTGCGGGGTGGACCGCCGTCTATCATAGGCATCTGATATGTCCCTTGGGGTTTGTCAGCCCATGCCTGGGATTCTGCCCCTGGGAACTCCGCTGTGGGATGGCAGCCCCCTGACTCCTTGCACTGGAAGCTGTGGTGCTGACTGGCAAAAATTTGGCCTGTAAAATTTTACCCTCTCCCAAGTCTGCTTACTTTACCAATCCCCACAAGGATTTTTACCTTGTAGGTGCATCGAAGTTCCGTCTGTTTCAAAAGCCCCAAAAGCATACCCACCAAGCTCATTCCTATGAGCTGTTTTCCCTCCTTCCTTTTCTAGTGTAGTCAGGTGTTTCGAAAATGTTCTCACACAGACTTTGGAAAAGAAAATTTAGATCAGGGAAAATTCTGCATATGCCCAGGTTTCGATGGCATGATCTGTCCATGGTTCTGCATGATCTGTCTACTCGGAATCTGAATTCTTTCCCTGAATTTGAAATCCCTTACACAGATCTAGACAGAATTTTAGAGTTTTCTTAGTACTTCTTGCATCTCGGCACGTGACATTTTGGCCAAAAGCACCGTGCGACATCCCGTGGCACCATGCCATTTCGCCAGTTTAAGTCCGGGTCTACCTTCTTGGGACACCCTTTCCGATTTGCAGATGGATCCATTGGGCCCAACATTCTACTTTAGCGAGCAGTGTTGGCCTCTTTCGGTACATACCTTCTGAGAGTGCCAAAAAGATGCACCAAGCTTTTGGCCACCATAAAAAACCTAACAAATTGGAAACAAGTCCAGTCCACGAATACTCACCAACTGAAGTGCTCCGAATGATGCAATGTGAAATGGTCGGCGAGCATTTCTCCCCGATCTCCAAACAATAATGCTTATGATGCGGCACGGCTGCGGTTATATCGGGAGAAAACTTCAACGTCATATAGGCAACGTAGGCATGGCTAGCTCCTTCAACGAACATCAAAGTGGACTCAGTTTCACGCTCAAGAATAACGTTCTCGGCAACATTTCCCGGTGCACATCCAATCATAGAGATATTTGAGTCAATTACTAAAAATTCACCACGATATGTACCACTGTGAACGAAGATCAGTGGATTTTCTTGCTCATCGGAGCATTCAATTGCAGCCTGTGGAAAGAAAGAAAGAAAACACGGCAAATGAGGAAAAGCTCAAAAAAACTTATTTTTGAAACATTAGGGTTAGCAGAAATTAATTGCCCTCAAAAATTTTGTGTTTTTGGGACAGTGTGTGACTCTATGATTCTATATGATTCTATGATTCTATATGACTCTATGATTCTTTGATCCCAGTCGGACGTTTTCATTTTTGAAGCACAGTACCTAGGTACATAGCGTTCACATTTCCCTGCACCTTCAAAAATTTGAATGCAAATTCTCTACTTCCCGGCAGTGGCGGGAAATCATGAAAAATGTGACTGAAGAGTGACGGGTGGCATCTTCAGAGACGAAGTGGTGCAGTGGAGAATTCTGTCCCCCATATCAGTTCCTATTTTTGCCCCCACCGGCTACACCTTTTTATGCGAATTATGGAACCATTCATAACAAGGGCTGTGCTTACAACCAGAGGCGGGATATCCATAAAAATCTATTCTCTATCTTATCTCTTAGGGTTTTCAGGGAAAACGCATTTTTGTTTCAAAAATCCTGAGTATAGGCACCCCCCTCATGAAGAACCTTTTTGTGCATTTATTAGATCCAGAAACTTTATCCAAGATCCAGATACTTAGTCATAAAAATGTGAAACATCATTAATATTTCTGGATCCAATAAATGCACAAAAAAAGTGCTACTCAGGAGATTTTTACTGAAGGTGGGCGGAAGAACCAGAGGTAGGGTTTTCGCCTCAAAAAGGCTCTAATTCTTACAGTTTCCCGGAAAACACATTTTTATGACTAAGTATCTTGAAAAGATAGGTAGACCGTAGACCTCTGCTAGACCTGGTCACTATGTGGCTCATAAAATTTGGAAAACACATCACACTTTTCAACATGACCATAGGCTTGAAGGTTCATGACATTTTGGAGAAACATCTTGGGGTTAACTTCATGCAGATTTGGCCTTTAAAAGACCAGACTGCAACTGTTTTATGTTTTCTTGCAAAACTGGAAATAACAAGGTAGGTACCTACCTACATACGTCCTACCTAGGCAGTTTGTTTTGGAGGTAGGCCTACTAAGTAGGTGAGTAATGAAAATGAAGAGAGGACAGAGACAACAGCCAACCTGAATTGATTCAAAATAGGATATGTCCCTGCTCTTTCTCAATCCTGGCACATTGTAGTGGAAGTTTGGTGACGTAGAGGAAGAGGAGCCTGGAGCGATTGCGGCACAAGCCGCAAGAGAGGATGCGGAGGAAGAGGAACAACCTCCTGAACTGCTGCCACTGCCGCTGCCACTTGCGGCATGTCCATTACTGGTGGAGGCGGCTGCGGCACTGGTCGAAGGGCCAGAAATGGCAGGTGTGGTGGTAACATTCATTGCCGAAACAGGCCGACTCCGTCCCCTGTATTCGCCAATCGACTCCTGATATCCCGGCCGGACGTGGACACCCCTGTAGAGGAGCTTGAAACTCTCCTTCCAGGGGTTGTCATAATCGTGAGCACATTCGTCGGGAGGGATGAACTTGAACTGGGTCTGACAACCACTACTGCTGTTCATGCTTGTGCAAGTGAACAGTGGCATGTCGTACTCGAAGACAAGTTGATACAATCGTTTCCTGAAAGAAACAGAATTAGTGGTCAGGTAGGTAATGACAACAATTTGAGACAATTGTCATTTTCAGCAAAAAAAATTGTGATTAAAACACCTACAAGAAATTTGCACAGTCGGCACAACCCTACTCTAGTAACAAATCTAGTGCCATTGAATTCAACTAGAATCGACTTCACCTCCACAATACTATGACTCAACTCTAAGTGAGAACAAAGTGAGTAGGTACCTGCTCATATCAAAGACCAAAGCTTCAATGAGGCCTTTCAACAAAGGCCTCATCCTGGAACCGAAAGAGACATTAGTCAGACAGGTCAACAGATTATCAATAATTTTGTGGCTAAATTTGCTGATCCCACCCAACCATTGCTGATGCTTGAACGGCAATCTTACCTACTTCTTACTCGGAAAATAAGCTTTGGAATCTGTTTCTTCGGATGCCTGATGCCTCATCTATCGACGGAGCAAACATCTTGAAATGTATGGCTATAAAGTTGTGTCCCTGACATGACATTAGAAGTACCTACCTACTGATCGTTCAATGGAGTGGGATTGGAACTGTGCACCAAGAAAGGCAGTTGACTTCCGCTCGACTTGCTACGAAAATGAGATGGTACGTGAATTGAAGCCATGGGTGGCATGGCGCCACATGCGGGCACCCCTAATTGGTGGATCGATAATAATTGTTGTGGAATGCCAGTCACTGCTGGAGCAAATGATGCCCAAATCGGAAGAAGAAAACTTTCAGTGCATTTTTGGGCCACCCTGCATGACAGCCGACCTCAAAAGGAATTGCTATGTTTGCAAATCTATTTCCAACCAAACAGAAACACAACAACATTCGCAAAAGCATGCCCCACCCCTCCCACTCAGCAGAAAAAACAAGGCCCCAACTAATTTTGGGGACACGGTTTTCGGTTACCTAGTGCTTTCTTTTGGCCTCGGTAACTACCTATCTTGTCAATTTCTGGCACCCATTTAAGCTAACCAAACCTGACCAACTCAATCGTCTTTTCACTGCCTATTGATAGTCAGAAATTATCAACTGGACAGTCCAAGAAAACGAAAAAAAAAAAGAAAAATAATGAGAAAATAAATTTGGACAAAGGCGCCCACCAGAGTTGCATTCCCTTGGGATACCTAGTGGGTGGTAGAAGCTGACTGCAGCATCAAAAATTGAGAATGGGCGCATTTACATGTAGGTAATCCAATGAATATGCAGAATGAATCGTGGGAAAAGAAACAGAAATGACAAGAAGGTGAAACGAAAAATAGATTTGTGAAATTTACAAGGATTCAAATTCTGTTGAGCTTCAAATCTTGTTACGAGTGATTAGGTTGAGCTAGCAAGGGCATACCAAAGGAGGTTGATCGGTTTGCTTACCAAAGTTCAGTGTCGTTAGCAATGGCTGCAAATCTCCTGCACACTTGACTAACTCGGCAAAGATCAAGTTCAAGCAAGTAACGAAAGATCGACAACAAGACTTCGTCTGGTAACTCAACCTGAAGATAGTGAGCTGCACTGTTGTATACGGGGCCTGAAATGGATTTTGTTTCAAAATTAACAACAGGTGGTCATATTTAATAATTGGTAGCAAAAGTTATCACCGCAGGCAGGTTGTTCATCTACCAAATTATCTCCTCACAGACAACTATTGTTATCTGACGTGAGAAGAAACGGAAGCCAAGAAAGCTTAGCTGTGAGCTTAACTGTCCAAGTGCAGAGACCACAAATTGTTGCCAGAAGTTGGACCCAGACCCAATTGCAACGTGATACCAAGCAAAATAGACTGTTGCTTTAAGGGGGGAACCCCGCCTAACGGACCCCGCGTATTGAATTAGCTGTAACTTTTGAACCAGTGGACTGATTTTAGTGAAATTTGAAATGGAAACAACTGAAATGTGGCAGTCCTCATGGACCAATAGAAAAGATTGTATCTTTTTTTATTTCTCTTTTGGAGTTAAATATATGCTGCATAATTAGACATTGATATAACTAGACTCAGGGATGTGAGACAAAGTTGAGATTGTGGCATCTGGCACTTTAAAATGCCAAGAAAAAAATGCCCCATTTTTGAATTCCTTTTTCCCAAGTTTTTAATTTGGAGGGAAAGCTTTTTGATTTGCGTTTTTTGCGGTGTTTGAAAACTTAAAAAGCGTTTAAAAAAACCAGAAACTTTTTTGGTTAAAGATTCATCAATCCTTTAACCTTTCTTAAATTCCAAGAATCTTTTGAATGGAAATTTTAAAAAATGAACCGGTGAAGTTAAATTCGGAAAATTGATTTTCTGCCATGAGATGCCCCACTTAAATTGCTCCTGCGAGAAAAAAAAAACCATTCCCGGTTTTAACAAATGACCAGAAAGGCTGATCCTATCACATGAGCAAATAAAAAAAAAATTGCAAAATTTTGACCCTGAGGTGGGGTTCCCTCCTTAAAGCTTGCCCCAAATTGTTCCAAACAGTTCCAGGCAAATAGAGATGCTGTTGCCTAAAGTAGACCAAAAGTAGACCCTAAAATAGATTTGCCTGAATTTGACCCCAATTGCAACACATGCCAGGTATTCGGCACCAAAGTCGGAACAAAATTACAATATGTCCCAGGCAAAATAGACTTGCCTAAAGTTAACCCCAACAGCAATTCCAGTCAAAATGGACTACTTACTTACCCAAACTTCGCAACAAAAATTTTAAAACCAGGCAAAATACACTGCTGCCTGAAGTTGGCCCCAATTGCAAATGTCAGCAAAATTGGCTTTCACCTGATGTTGGCCCTTGCAAATTGCCACATTCGGAAAAATAATGTTGCCAAAAGGTGCGCCCAATTGCAATGCCAGTAAAAATAGGAATAAACATCCAAGTACCCAGGCCTGACCTGCACCCTGGACCTATTAAAACCACAGAGATTCTGTATGAATCTGGAAGTGGGCACCTTAGATTGACGGATAGTGAAACATTGTTAGAAGGCAAGAATGATACTTGTTTTCAGGTCAAATTGCCAGTAACACCCAAAAACAAAGCAAAACAGAGCAAGAACAAAGAGAAATGGAGAAAATCACTCCATGAAAGGATGACAGTGAGCACAATTAAGGCGCAGTTAGATGATTTACTTATCTTTCCAAATACCTGGATACCTATCTCACCCGACTCACCTTCTGAGTTGTTTGATCCGGTTCTCCGTGGTCTCTTCCTGGCAGGTAACATGGATGGAGCATAGTTATAACTTGGACCACCAGAGGTACCACTACCTCCTCCACCACCACTACCACCGGAATTGGCACTTGAGCTACCTGAACTACCTCCATTAGCCAGGCAATTACTGCCTCCACCGGGAAGGCCAGTTCCAATTATGCAAGTGGTTCCCGTTGGGCGGCCATCCCCACGGAAACACCCGTCAGCATCCATCTCACGAGGGGAAGGAGATAATCGCTCATGGTTGAGGGAGAAAAAGGAACTGCGGTCGTTATCCAGAGTGGCACTTGAGTCGGGTTTGCTGTAGTAGTTACCAGCAGCGTGACGCGGGAAGTTAATGAAACCTTGATTGATGACAATGCCATCCTGGCCAGCTATCTTCCGCCGCAGGTCGTACGGCGGGCTGGTGTCACATGCAACGTGGGAGTGGTCACCACTGAAGCCACCTGACAAACTGTTTGTGCACTTGGATGCTGCGGACGCACCGACAAACGCCGAAGCTGAAGGTGACACAGAGAAGCCTGAGTTGCACAAGGTTGAGGACAAATGCATGGCACTAGTATTTGTGATGATAGAAGTAACATTGTTCAACGTGTTGACGGCCGATACGGGATCAGGATCAAGGTTTCCGGGAGAGGCTATCTGGGGGGCAGACAGCTGGGAGGAGTTGCCGCCCACGACACCGGACGAAGAAGAAGAGCTGGAGGAAGCAGCTGCAGCTGCACTTGCTTCCCAACCCATTGACAATATTTCATTCAGATCATCGGACAACGAAGGGGAGTCCTGACCTGGAAAAAAAATGGAAAAATTGAGAAACTAAATTAAGATGTCTGCAGAAAACACACATCTGGGCCAGCCACTGCTTATACCTCAGCTCCACATGTCGGATAGTGAAAAAATTGTGTAGGCTACTGGCTAATAATTAGGTAATTGCCAGGTGGAAAAACGAAGGCGAGACGTTTGAGAGACGAGCTGACAAAGTGGCATTTGCTTCACCATTTGAAGTGGAAGAAAGCCTGTGGAATATAGGCCCCAGACAATTTGCAAAACCAGATAGGTAGGTATGTATACTGGCGGCGGAAAAAGATTACCCATACATGTGAAAAATTTCCATTCTTGAGATTTTAACAAAAACTCCTTGCTGCAGAAATGAAAGATCCTCTTTTATCACTAATGTCAAAATCTGACACCTCTAGAAAGCTCCGTTGCAATTTGGCGCTTTAATTTCTACCAAATGCATAAGAGTAAAAAGAAAGAAAAAAAAGTTTCGGAGGCAACAGTTAGATGGGAAAAACACATGTATGAGTAATCTTTTTCCGCCGCCACTAGCCTATACAAGATCATCAAACCACCATCACAGAACCTACAAAAATAACCATTACTGGCCTGTGGCCCCACCAGCGAAATTTTCATGATGCCATTCATGTAAAATGGAAGCAACCCAAACTTTTATGTATTTGTGTCATGCAGCTATAATTGGGTAGTCATCCAACCTTGATCCTCCACCTGCCTATAGTTACGCCATGGATGAATTATAATTAGATATTATTGATAACCATCCCTCGACTTCATCGACCTTTTGCCGCCAATTAAACGTCTTGAGATTCATGCAGATCATTCAAGCAGGTTTTTCTTTTTTGGCCTATACAAGTTCATGGCATATCCACGGATGGTTCAACCAACACCTATTTTTTGCAGGTCATTGGATGACTTGCTCGGGCAAAACTGGGCTTTTTTGAAATCCAGTTGGTGCAGGAATGAATCGTACCTACCTAATCAATGTCCACTGCTGACAAGTAAATTTCCTTGGTTTGCAGCCTGCTTGCATTACCATAACAATAATTATAAGGCACCATGTTCCTTTAGGTCTAGATTCAATATGTTATTTTTA
>JASGXE010011946.1:0-13989 GCA_030068105.1 Sinentomon sp. SZTP_YWyxl
GGTCCCCTTGCGTTCTCAAGTAAGCAAGGCTTCCTCGTTCTTACATCCTTGTGGAAGCAGCAGTCAGCAAATCTCTTTTTCGTGAGAGGGGTTGGTCTTGGTGCCACCCACTG
The DNA here is from genome assembly GCA_030068105.1 of Sinentomon sp. SZTP_YWyxl. NCBI lineage: Eukaryota > Metazoa > Arthropoda > Protura > Sinentomata > Sinentomidae > Sinentomon > Sinentomon sp. SZTP_YWyxl. The sequence goes on from JASGXE010011946.1 coordinate 114, forward strand.
AACAATGAAATGCCCAATCTTGAGAGAATCTTAGTGATGCTGCTGTATCTCCGGATCATTTTGGGGCAAAGTCGCCCTCCTTCTGAAATTAAATCATCTGGAAAAGGAATGAATGGGAGGATTTTATCCATGCAACCTCCCCCACATTTTTATTGTGCCACAAATTCCTTTTGATTTGTATGTAAGTTTTAGATTGAATAAGGACAAACTTATGCAAACTTACACCCAAATAGGTATGTGGAGGGAGACTTGGTTGGTTTGTAACCATGCGGCTGCTACCAACGGACGCTCTGTTACTTTGTTGGCATCATTGTTCGTGCCATTTGAATTGGCAAAGATCAGACCGAAACCAAAAGATATCAGGTGCTGATCGCAACCAGGTGCTGATCGATGCGATGAACACATTTTTCTCTTTTCCTTCGCAGTGCGCTGCTTGTTGCTGGCTCTCTTTCTTGGGTACTTGGTATCATTGTTCTGGAAATGCAACCAGTTTGTACTTTTGATCCAGTTGAAATTTGGGCAGGTTTCCAATCCAGTTGGGTGATGTGATGTCTCACTGTCTGGTTGGTCTGGCGTGTCTCGATCAGTCTGGCAGGAGATGGTTTCTTTCTTTCCATCACTGGTTGTAAGACCCGAGAACAACTTGCTCTTGGTGTTTCCGCCAAACTAAACTGCTCCTCGTGATTGAATTCAATGACTTCCACAAGGATTCGCTGTTGTGTGGTCAGTTATCTGGCAGGATGAGCAGACCAAATTCTTTGTCCCTGACGAAATTTAATTTAATTGATAGGCTGGCTCTTGCTTGAACCAACTGTTCGGGAGGGAGGGAGGGAATCGGGAACCATGCGAAAGATGATGGTGGAAGCAAACCCAACACAATAATTTGTCTCAAAAACTCAAGCATCGTTGAGCAAACCGGAACAGGAGGAGCTGAAGTCAACAACGAAGCGAGAAGGCATCCAACTGTTCGTGATGTGTCTTCTGTGTCTGTCAACTCGCCTTTTTCGACTCGCTTTTTTCTTTGATCGGTGATCGCATCGAATCGGACTCGGACTTGGCTTTGTCACCATGCAGGCAGAGCAGATGTCGTCAGGTTTCCTGGTCTGAGCTGAATCACAGGGGCCTCATTCTTCAATCGAAGTTTCGTTTTCGGTCTTTTTTTGATGGTCTTGGTTGGAGGGTTTCGGTGTGTGTTTGTCCCTTCAGCGCAGCGGAGCAGATGGCATCACTGTTCCCCAATGCTCTCTTGCTTTCTTCCGGTTTGGTTTCTTCACCTTGGCATGGCTTGGATTGCCAACACAGAAAAAGTGCAATGCGTCAGATCCCCACACTCCCCGTTCCGGTGGCAGGGAATTGCGTTTTTCTTGACTCTCAAGTTTTTTCAATTTGTCCCCTTCCAATATCGATTCAGTTGCGGTGAGAACTTGTGGAGTGTCCTTGCGTCAATTGAATTGGCAAAGAAAATGAATTATCCATATTCTGTATTCTGGAGAAGGATGCGAAGGGTCTGCAGTGGCCTTTTTGAACGTGGGGGCTTCAACGTTAGAGTTCTTCGACGTTGAAATTGGAGAAAAGGCCCAATGACCATCGAACCGCTGCTGAAGAGGAACGGGTTTGTCGACCACTTTGGGATACCCAACCGACCACATGTGGACTGGGCGAGTTGTCATTCTTTCTTGCTCCTGGGTTGTTTCATTTTATTTGTTTGCCAATTCGACCTTGAATCAGTCTCAAATCCCACCCAACCTCACGAATTTACCAATGCCAGCAGCAATGATAGGGCAGGTAGTTCGTCCATTCCGCATGTGGTCAGCTGTTCTGAAGTATAACCAAGCGATTTTTCTGCGCCTGATTTTGGCTGTTTGGTGAAAGCAGGTGAAAAGTCTGTCTGCTATGGAAAAAATTTCAACAACTGAAAACGCAGGCAAAATGGAAATAAACAAATCGACAAGAAACGAAAGAAATGCGTTCCAATTGTGCCAGCTTTTCATGCGCTCTGGAATGTGTCAAAAGATCAATTCGCAATTCCGACGAAACAATACGCAGAGATATAGCAGCGGCGGAATTAATGTACGCATACATGTGAAAAATTGCGACCGATCAAATTTTGGCAAAAATTCTATGCTGCAGAAAGAAAAGATCCTCTTTTGTAACCGAGGTCAAAATCTTACACCTCTCGAACGCTCAATAGAGATCTGGCGCTTTCATTCTACCGCCTGCATGGCTGCATAAGAATAAAAAGAAAGAAAAAAAAAGTTTCGGAGGCAACAGTTAGATGGGAAAAACACGTGTGGGTACATTAATTCCGCCGCCACTAACACACCAACACGTTTTTCTGCACGTTCTTCACCTGCTCGTTCAGTTTTTTGTTTTTTTGGTTTTGCTGCATTTCGCGTTTTTTTCCCTTTGAATTGGCCATGGTGATCACTCTGCATTTCTTGGAAGAAAATCGGTGATTTCTACTTTCTCTGGGACCAGTCGCCATGCCTGAATTCGATGAACTCATCTTCTTGACCTGTTTTGCCCGCCGACTGCCAGCCACGCATTTCTCAGTTGTTTCACCTGCCGTTTTGCTTCTGTTCCCTTGTGTCATCAGTCATAACTTATCACAGACAGATTGGCATGGAGAATGGAAATGCCATCGTTTTTTTTTTTTATTGTATCGACGATTGCTTGGCTCGTCATCATTTTCCGGTCGGCTTGCTTGTTTTTTTTCTGTTCCGTTTGCATGGCTGCCGGCTTTTTGCTCTTGAGATATGACACTTGGCGGCTGTCTTTCACGAAAAAAGCGAATTTGCCAGTCCCCACCGCACGGAGTGGGGAGAGGGTGACAATCTGCCATACCAGCGCTTCCCATCCTTCCTTCCTTCCTTCACCTGCTCCGGTCTTTCCGTTTTCCGCCTCCGCTTTCCGCTGCTCTTTGGTCATGTCGTGACACCTCTCTCTCTCTCACTCTGCTGTGCAGTGGGGAAGGGTCATCCACTCGTGTGGGCGTATCTGTTTTCTGGTTGAGTAACATTAATTTGCTTTCTTGTTTGCCTTTGCAGGTGGAGGTTGGTGGCGAATGGTGACGAATGAATTAATGAATGAATGAATGAACGATTGAATGAGTCAGGCCAGGCGATCGAAACTTGCGTGCTTCTTCACCTGCGTGAGCGTGACATGCGTGGCGTGAGAGTGGGTGGCACTTGGCAGTTGGCAGTGCGAGGGAACATGCGATGCGAATTCAGCAAATTGAACCAACGGTATCCCGGATTCTTTTGCGATTATTCTGCGAATGCGAACCCGTTCTCACTCGTTGCTCATCCTGCTCAGAAAAGGCGATCTGCTGGCTGCTGATGGGCCATTCTCGCGCAGGGCCTTGTGGGACAGACATTGTTGCATGCTTCACATTGTTGCCTCAGCCTCGGCTCTCCTTCCTTGTCAAAAAGTGTTTCGAGTACACAGCAAAGCGTTGCTTGTCAGCTCCAGTTCTGCGTTCCTTCCCGACGACGGGCAGTGTTTTGACTCGATTTGAGCAGAGCATGCCATGCTCAGCTGGAGATGCCATTGATCAACACCGGTGGGTGGCTGGATCCTCGACCTCGACCCCACCTGCTGATGTTTTGACATTGGTTCAAAGCCATGCGTGCGAGTCATTTTATTGCCACCGCATGCCACCGTTTCACGAACCGTTGTGGCATTTTGGTGAATTTTGTTTTTTGTTTTTTATTTTCGCACGTGGTGGGGCGTGCGAAAATAAAACTTTATTGCGGCTGCAGTTGTTCGATAAAAATTTTTGGTAAATTGAGATGTCACCAATCATCATCGCCGGAAGTTTCCTTTTCGAATCTACATTGGGCATGCAACCAGACGCACATAAGTGAAAAACGTATGCTTTGTGCAGACGTTTTTTGCTCCGTTTCCTTTTTCGAGGGATCTTTTGAGGGTCGGACTTCAAAGATCTCTGCTTTTCATCGGACGGCCAGGACTGTCTGTGACCACAGGACGACAACGGAAGTGGCCTCTTCCCTTCGTTTTGTGCAAAAAAAATTTTGAGGGCCCGGCTTGTTCAAGTCTCAACTGCCAAAAATTCCAAAATAAAATTGTTATTGCATATTCGACGAGTAAATCAAAATCGGTTATCATTTTTTGCTTGTTTTCAAGGTCGCCTAACTGGAAACGAGAAACTGTTTCTGGTCGGACTGACTCTGACTCTGTGACGGGTGGCAGTTTTTGTGTTGTGTCGGTGCGAGTGCCGAGTACGCTGTTGCTGCAAGTGCATTTCGCTTTGCCTGCTTTACTCGAATGCAATGGTGGTTCATTGCATTGTCTGGTGTCTTTGATGCCTTTGTCGCAATGTTGCAGTGCTCTGGTGCCCTCGTTCTTCTTGTTTTTTTTGCCTTCTCATTCGTGGGTCTTTTTCGGCGTTACTTGTTTTCTTTTTTGCTTGCAGTGGTTTGGTGATTCAAGTTGCATGTTTGTGTGACAAAACCAAAATAATTGTTTGCAACAATACAAATATGTGCAGGGTTGATTTTTTAAAAGTATCCCCTTGGGTTATCCCGATCCGTTTCGGTTGCAGTATTTTGGCCACGAGTTGTTTTTTCCTGCCATAGCCAGCGCCTACACCAGGCCAAAATTGCTCTCGTGAGCGTGTAAACAAGCCTTAGAACACCTGCGGAGCGGCTCCATGATCCAGCTGGACCAGATGGAATTTCTTTTTTTATTTTCAAAGATGAAAAATGGAGTCTTGGTTTAAAAAAATATTCCAACATCCGCCGCACAGCATGGCACGAAGATTCTAATCGGTTTTAAGTGTGAACCATCTTGAAAACAGAGACATGAGAGATACGTTTTAAAATATCCACCCTGTACAAAACTCGCCCGAAGGAAAAATCACAATTTCACCCGTGCAAATTGTCATTGTCTCATTTCGATAGTACTGGTAATTTCACACCACGTGGGACCAGTGTGTTGGTTGTTTGCATGTTGCTTGTTATTCGCATTAGATCCACTGAAGGTCTCAACTTTTCTACCCTTTGCTTCCGCCTCCTTCATTGAGACATATCGTATTGTGCTGTGTGAAATCACCTGCTGAAATTACACTGGGACTGGGACTGGTGGGGCATCAGCAGAGCATGTTCCTGTCCTTGATGTTGTCCGAATCTTGAAATCCTGTTCTGAAATCGCACTGGAAACCAGCGCATCGACTGAAGGTCCTGCAAGGGTCCTGTTCAGAAAAAAAAACGCTGACGCCACAGCTACAGCAGCACGGACAGACAGAGAAATTGACCACAATGCTATTCTGTTTGGCAACTTCTTTGGTTGAGAGGTGGAAAAAAGATCATCTCATTCAAACAAACATTGCCTGCAAGGCGCAGGCAATGTTTGTTTGAATGACATGAGATGATCATTGCTGTCCTGAATTTCTGTCAAAGGGCCACAAAAAGTGCACGCTTCTGCGGTTATGGCAATGGGCAAGGGACATTCTCGCATAGTCGCATGATGGGTGCAGGCTTTAATTGAGGGGTGCCCGCCTCACGCCTGTTTTTTCGCCCATGACATTTAAAAATTGACCTTTGGCCTTGAAATCAATTGCAATTCCCCAGTGAGTCATTATGCATACCCTGATGGATTCCGTTGAATGCAGAGCGGAGTTGGGCTACGATTATGGTGGGGTATTGTTCTCCATGTGAGGCCAAGTTGTGCAACAAGGTTCAATAAGGTAAACCGGCCGAATGGCTGTTAGCTCACAATGGCAAATGAAGAAGTTTGGATTGTCGTGAGGAGTAACCCTGATGACATTGTGATCTGTATAGGTCAGGTATGGTTATTAGCTTTGATTATGAAAAAAAGAAAGGCAAAACGTAAAATCCCGTCCCGCAAATTGTTTCCATACCAACCAAATGCAGGTGTCTGCCTGCTTGGTGACAGCAGTTTTGCCCAGTTTTTTTTTCAGTTGTCGAATTCCAAGATTTGAAAAATGCCACTGCCTACGCAGTGGTTACGTGGTGACCGCTTGCCTGGTGGGGTTGTGTCGTTGGATGCACAGATAAAAAAAGATATCAGCTGTAACTTCAAGTGTGTTTTGAAGTACGTACAGGGAGTAACTTTAAAATTTTGCCCAATATGTGCGATATGGGATTAGCAGGCAGCTCAATTTTGAACTTTGCTTTATTCAGTTCAATTTCAGGAAATTCAATTTTAGTGCCGTCGAAAACACGGGAGTTCAAGAGTTCTCCGGATGGGAGTTGTTAACTGTGCATATTCCAGTATCTTGTGAACTTGTGGTGCGAATTGCGCACAATCAAAAAGGGTTTTGAGTCTACAAAGAGTGAAAACTGAGCTGCGGCGAAGAGTGGGAAATGGTGTAAATCTAGTTTTTGCAGTGGACCTTGGACGAAGCATCGCCTCTTCAACATTTTTTGTTTTTTTCGGCGAAGTTTTTGCGAAGTTCAATGCATACAAAACAAGTGCTCGGTTCAGAGTTTTTCGGACAATGATGCCACCGAGGTTATTCTCATGACGTTGTCGTTGTCCGGCCACCAGTGAACCCCCACCTGCCGTTGGCCCTAACCACAACCTTCTTTCATATCTTGAAACGATCTGCGAAAACAAAATAACTTTGAAACACATGAATGTTGCGTCAATTCTATTTCTTCAACGGTTTGATTTGATTTTTAATTTTTTCTTCCTTTTTCTTTCCATTTTCAGGGCAATTAAAGCCTTTCAGCAATTGTTGTATGTGGATCCGTCGTTTAGTCGCGCGTCTGAAGTGCATCTTCGTCTTGGTTTGATGTATAAAGTACATTCCAATCATGAAGCGTCTTTGAAGCATTTCACTCAGTCGTTGAATGATTCTGGACCCTGTTCGTTCAATAAGCTCGAAAGTAAGTTGTTTTTCATCCTAAAGTAGGCTACCTACATCACTTCTTTCTCTTTCTCTGTATTTTCCGTGCAGCTGACCGCTGACCCCATGCATCCAGCATTTTGTTTCATTGTCTTTTTTTGCATGTGTGATCTGGTGTTCTCTCTATAGAACTGCAGGGTAGTTCAAAAACCACAGCGTACAGTGCTGAAGCTCAACCGAAAATGTGACCCGCATGACACCGTGACAAGAAGCACCGGTCAAATGGCAATTGCTAAAAAAAACATATGTCCAATGGCAGCCGTATATTCGGTAAGTATTTCAGCATGCTGCGTGGCGAAAAAGTCTTCTTGATTCCTTCCAAATAATGCGTAGAACATTCAATTTGTTTCGCAAAAATCAAGAACACGCGTCATCCCCGGGTCATCCACTATCAAGTTCTTCCTTCGAGGCATTCTTCCTTCTCACTTCTATGGGCACCTTTTCCGGCCTCCTTGCTTTCAGCTTCAAAGGTTTTATTGGCAGTCTGACTGACTGAACCATTCATTCCCTGGAATTCTGTGAGGCATTCATTCCGTTCCCTTGAGCTCTGAATGGATTGGTTTATTGGTTATGGATGCTGCTGAAAGGCTTCCTTCCATCCATTCATTGCCAGATTTGACTTTTGGAAAAATCCAAAAACTGCATGGGGTCAGGTTCATCATCGTGGAGTCATATGGACTGATAGCCATTCGGCTGGTGGTCCGACCATTTACCTTGTTGCACACACCTTGGGCTCGCAAGGAGAACTATGCCCCATAATAGTAGCCCATTTCTGCTCTGCATTCAACTGAAACGACTCGGACCAGTTTTACGGCGTATACACGCCAACCCGCAGGTTTTCCCGGAGAGAGTCATGCTCTGCAGAGCAGTGATGTGTGACTTGTGAGATGTGGCTTCTCTGTTGTGTAACCTGCCAAGCCACTATCTTGGACTTGGAGCTAGGTGTTCTTTAACGTGCACATTGTGATGCTGCACACGGGACCTCCTGCTTAACGTCTCATCCGAAGGAGACGAGGAACTTGGCCACTAAGCCCCCTTCCAGCAGCACAAACTGGGGTACAAGGGTGGTCTCCCATCCAAGCATCATCCAGGCCCAACGTTGCTTAACTTCGGTGTTTTGATGGGAACCGGTGCAAGCCACGAGGTATGCGCTGCTGGCTCAAAGGTTGGTACCACCATGATGGTTGGTACCAACCTTTTTTGTCAGGTTGGTCAGGTTGTCAGGTTGGTACCACCATGATGGGGTGGATGAGGTTGAGTTAATTCCGTGTGCTTTTCGGCATGAAACTGACATGTGGGGCGCATTGTCATATTGGCGCAGAGTGCGGATGATGACATCTTTCGGTCGTTGTTTTTTTTTTGCATTAAAAGGGTCTCTTTTGAGGAAAACCACCGCCCTGTGCATGGCCAGCGAACATGCCAATTTTCACATGGGCGAAAAATGAAAGAGGTGAAACGCGGGGAAAGCGCCATTCTCTCAAATGAGAGGGTCAACTTTTTTCGCAGGGTTCAAGACCCCTCAATCGGAGCAGGTCATCATGTTCTGAATGGCTCAGCCTCTGTTTTTTTTTTTTTTCGTTTCCGGAAAGCCCAATGAACCTGGATGTGGTGTGAGGTGATGTTTCTCTCTTCTCTCATGCATTTTTTGTGAATGAAAAACTGACTCGATTGATGAATGGGAAGGAGATGGGAGAATTGGTTTTTGTTTTGACGGACGGGTCGACGCGTCGCGTCTCTCTTTCTCTCCTCCCTCCTCTTCCTCGACCTCATCTGGGAGTTTGCTGCTGCGACTCGCGGAGAGAGAAAGAGAGAAACAGAAGCCTTGCCAACGCTTTGCTTGCGTCTTTGGGTCACGTGTTTTTGATTTCCTTTGAAGAGTTCATGTCTTGAAGCCGGAATGAGGTCGCCGGTAGGAGTAGGTGAGGTTATTTTCAAAACTCACCTACAAATTCCCTCTCTCTGACGTCATAGTCACTTGGGTCCGGTATTGGCCACCAATCCATCCAGGCGCCAACGCAAACTTGCTTGGTTGTGGCTTTCGCTTGCCTGCCACGGGCTCTCCGCTCCACCGTCTGCTTTGTCCGGTCTGTGTGCAGATCGGAGGCGTTTTTTGTGGGAAATTTTGACGCAATGGAAAATATGGACGTGTCCGATGTCCGGGAGAACACGTCACAGCAATAATAATTGTTTGCAAAATGAAGAAATGAAAAATTCAACAATTTTTTTGTTGTTGTTTGAAATTTGGAAGACAGTTGGTTGAGTTGCCTGCATAACGTTTGTGGCCTTGTTGAGGCAAAATGCTTGTTGCACGGGAAGGTCAGATCTCCTCTGATACTCGGATTCGAGTAAAAAACAAAGATTCGGGCTTTGGATGATATCAACAATGTTCGAGTGTGTATCTCACATTCATCAAAAGAACTGCTTCCTGCCCTGCTTTCCATTGCTGCTTTGGGACAAATTCCAACGTCACTTGAAACGATGAGAGCAATGACGACAGGGAGAGATGCCCTGCTACAGATGCAGTTGAGTTTGAGCGGAGGCTGCGGTTTGAGTTGATCTCAACTGGCATTGTGGCTTTCTTTTCAATCAAAAAGGGCCATTTGATTCGCAGGTATTTCCACTTGCACAGAGGGACATGCGTTTCCCTGGCACAGCACGCTTGGTCTGGCTTGGCTTGACCTCTCCGCAGGTTTTACAGAAACCAAACAGGGCGACCTTGGCGTTTTTCGTTTTGGAGGTCGTTGGGAGAGGCAGCGAGAGGTCAGCTGGTTTTTTGCGGATTTCTGTGCTTATGCTTCGATCAATCCTGTTTCATTCAAAACAAATCTGAAAAATTGTTGCCCTCCTCTTGCAATCTGAAAAATGAGACCATTTCGTTTCACGCTGTCTGTGTCGTCTAGCGGGCCAACAACAAAATACCTTCCCATTGAAATGAAAATTCGTTCAAGGTTGGCATCTGGCCCGAACGGAAGTGATCGTCCTTGTTTGTTGTGTCAAAATTTCCCAACTGTCACGACTTTTAGCTGGAATTTTATGGCGTGCCTCATTTTGCAAATTTTTGATGCTGGATGCTCGTCCGTTGAATATTTAATTGAATGATGGTGGTTTGAGGTCCGTTTTAATCAATCTCTCGTCTTGTTTCCACACGAGACGACAGGCAAACACCTCATAAGGCACCTTCTTTGGACCACCTCTGTTCTCGAAGTTGGAAACATTTTGGAGGTTATGTCGTTTATAAGGGGGGACACAATTGCACGACAACAGGGAAACATTTTCAGAAAAAGCTGTACTCTTAGCCGTGCAATTGTGTCCCCACTTTGGCCCCTGCAGACAGTACAGCGTGTGCTTTTTCTCTGTAGTGCAATTGTGTACTCCTCAAGCGGTTTTGTTTTGCATTTTCGTTGTTTTCGATTCGTTGCTTTTCGATGCTGTCTGCATTATTTTTCTCATTCTGTATCAATGATTGCGGGCTGAGTAAATCATGGGGTTTCGTCGATTTAAATTCAATGGGTAAAGGTATAATCCTACCGATCGATATTAGTCCTCATGCTAAAGTTAGCCCTCGGACTTTCACTGTCCCTGTTTTTTTGAGGATTGCACAGCCTCGTGCCAACTCAGCACAAGGCTAAACCGAGTGCTAAGTCCGTGAAAAATGGTCAGATTAGATTGGGTTCGATAAGATCGAGGTTGTTAAGGTTTATCTTACTCTGCACAGAGAACCCAAACCTGACCTAACCCAACCTAACCTTACATGCTGACTTTCCTTCCCCAACCTAACCTAACGATCTAAGCGAACCAAACCTAAGCTAACTTAACCTTTTCAAAGCGCCTTACCTATCCCACCCTCCAGAGAAAAGGCACACCCTTATGCTGTGCTTTATGCTGGACTGCCAATGGGGGGACACAGCACGGCTAAGGGTATTTCTGAAAATGTTTCCCTGCGATCATGCAATAATGTCCCCCCGTATAAATGACTTGACCCCATTTTGGTTTTGGGAGTTCCGTCACTGCTCTCTCTTTTTTTATTATTTTACACCTTTTCCGAATGACCTTCACTTTTTTGCCCATGTGCGAAATCCACTACTGTTTTTTTTTTTCAATTAATGACTCGACAGGTTCCCGTTTCTTTGCGCTGATTATCATTCGCATTCGTTTGACGTCAATGAGGCAAAAGACCCATGCATGGCCTAGTTCGAGTTTGTCCTAAATTGACGCAAGTCAGTGGCACTTGGCAACATCCAGTCATTGATCCCTGTTTCCAATTACGAGTGGAGTGCCCTCGAGTGCACATGGCCTGTAGTTTGTTCGTTAGTTTGTCCTGCGCAATCATGCACCCTGTCCGGCATCTTGGACCTAGGCGTTGTGAGAGCGGACGCATTCGCTTTTTGACCGCGAGCTCGGCCGCATGGTGTCAGTGCGAGCCTGGAACAAAGTTGCCATGGTCCATGGTTTTTCTTTCTTTCCGACAGTGTTTCCTTGGATGGCATCTTTTTGAGTTCTTGTCTCCCTTCCTTCCATCATTGTTTTCCGTTCGGTGTTTTGTTCCCCGCAGTGTCTGGCAGATTTCCTGATCCTGCTGAGTGTGCCAGGCAAACAATTATCAGCGTATACCGCGTGGCTTTTCGCGGTTCTCATCAGAACACTGAAGTCAAGTAAGGACAGTACTTGGGTGGGAGACCGTCCTTGTACCAGTGGCGGTGCTACTAAGAAATGGGCTTTGTGGCTAAAAAGGGGCTTCGTGGAGGTGTGCGGCAGATCCGCAAATCGCCGCCGAACGAACAGTACGAACCTTGACCTCACTTTCTTTCGGCTCTGGCGGCACTCTGTCATGTTTTCTTGAAATGTTAAAATGTTAACAATAAAAAAAAAAGAAACTATCACACGGATAGTTCTGTCTTTACTGTGGTTGCAGCCAAGCTCTTCTCTTCACTGCAGGCAGAGCCTTTCATATCCTGCAAATAGGCCAAGCACCTTCAGTCGCTTTTTCGTGGAATTTTGTTTCATTCACTTGCCATTTGACCTTTGCACGTTCTGTGCATGCGTTATGACATTGTCATGTGAATACAACGACGATTCAACTGATTTGTCCACGCAATTTCCGAACGCTTTCTGTTTGGCTGACTGGCTGACTGGTGGCCGTCAGACACATGGTATTGGTGATCCAATCTCATCTGTTCTCTGAGTCCTTTTTCAAAAGACGCATGATGCCATCCGAACAGATTGTGCTTTGGATATTCTCCAGGACAAGCAAAGGACCTGATCGTGGTGGTGGTGGCCGTTTGCATTTGTGGGAGGATATCAGAAATCAAAGTGACAATTTGCATCCAGCTTTGAATATCAGCTTTGCTTGCCATCAGGTGTTCACATTTCTTTCCATTTGCCGATTTTGACCATGCTCTATTGCTCTTTACGTTAATTTCTTGAGAAAAAAAATATCAAACCTGTGCGGCAAACTTCGCACTGTTAGTTTTCGGTTTTCGGGGCTACAAGGAACTGTTTCGGTTGAGCAGAATTCTCGAAAATGAACTCCTTCTTTCGGAGGGAACTTTTCACCGTGTTATCTGTTCTTTTTTTCGTTTCCATCATTTTGGTGGTGTGCGTTGTTCGCGCTGAAGGCTGGATGAACTTGCTTATTTGTGATTTGGTTGAAGATGATAAACTGAACAACGACGAAGTTTGAGGAATGTGCTTTAGGTATGTGCTCGTAGTTGCAATACCTAGGCGATATGTAAATATCCTCCAATCCTCCACAACTCCCATTTTTCTTTTCCCGACAATCAATACCGGACTGGAGGTTTGCTTAGATATTCGTAGGTATACTCATATGTGGGGCAAAGGCAAGGCAAGTCAGATGAAAGTTAGCCTAGTTCCATCCGTCGTTGAGTTGAATGAAATTGCATAAGTTCTTTGCTGCTCGTCTACAGAGAGGCAGGCAAGGCAGGTGGGTGATCGATATGAAGGGGGGTGAGGATGGACGTGAAACAATGTTTGGCGGGGGTGGCTGGGTTTGGTTGGTGGGTGTGCTTGCTTATTTCCATTTTGTTTTTGCTACAGTAGGTTAGGTACATGCATGACTGCTATCTCTGCCTGCATGCATGGCCATCGAATTAAAATACAAAAAAAGAACAAAGGAACTATAAATAAAGAGCCGAAGCCTAGTTAGGCTAAATCAAGGTGGGTTAGTGCAGTCTTTCGTGGGGGGGGGGGCACGGGGTTGGGCCAGTGCCTCCTGGTTGGGCCCGGTGCCCGCAGTGTGAGTGTGGTGTGGAGGTAAGGTGGGATGGGATGGTTGTGCGTGTCGTGTGTGGGAGTGCAAAAATTGGATTGGTTGGCATTATCAAGGCAATGCCAAATAGATTGCACAATGCATATCCTAACTGGACTTGCAGTGTGCATTTTTCATTCCTCGTCGCCGAACGGACGACGGATGGATGGTCCCTAAACGACCAACCTAGGCTACCGCCTCTCTCCTCACCTCGGTATGTAACAAACGATGGAAAAGCGAGTGCATAGCCAGACGGACACGGACACGTGGTCGTCGTGTCGTGGGTGTAAAAAAGATATAATAATAATTATAACATAACAGATTTAAAGGGTCGAAATGCAGTTGGATAATATTCATACCGAGCCCTTTTTTGTCAACCATATGAACTCTGCTTTTTCGCATTGAAGTCTACGTTGAGAGAGCGGGCAATCGAAATGACACCACCCTAACCCTATTATTCTTGACGTATCTCCAGCGCTAGTGCCTGTCTGGATGCCCTAGTGCCGTGCAGCTGAATGAGTCTCAACGACAGACTTGTGAAGAATTATTGGGGGTGCTTGGATGATGTTGTGTGCCTGCATTCGTTTCAGGGTCCAAACACAGTGTGTGCGTCTTGCAGGCTTCTCGCAGTTTCGAAGCATGCTCTGGCAGCATCTAGCTGATGCTGATGCTGAGATTAGGCTATCCGCAAAATTGGAACTTGGTGTGGGGCTCAGGAA
>JASGXE010011947.1:0-13189 GCA_030068105.1 Sinentomon sp. SZTP_YWyxl
TAGGCAACGGGTACCTATTTGTTCATTAAAGCCGCAAGTGTGGCTTTGTAAACAGGGTTTGCTTTGTTGTTATTCCGTTTGGTTTTTCCTTTATGTTGTTGGATCACAGTTATTTATTTTGTTAGGTTAGGTTGAAAAGGTTAGGTTCGGTTTCGTTAGGTTTCTATTTTTTTAACCCAAATCATGTTGGGTTAGGTTTGGCTATAAGTTTTCCAATGCGAAACCTTAGCAATCTAAACGCTATACGCGTATTATTACTGAGAAACAAAATAAATAACAGCAACACAAATCCTCTTTTATGCCTGTAGATCCTTTGGAGATAAGGCTGACATCAAAGGGGGACACAATGGCACGGCTAAAAGAACAGTGGTATTTTCTGAAATTGTTTCCGTGCAATTGTGCAATTTTTCCCCCCATATAAAAGACTTAAGCTAGAATGTTTACACCCTTCTACGATTGCTTCATCAGCATTGTTAGCACTGACAGTTTCAGACTAGGCAGTTTTCAGTGTTTGGATAGGGGTACCCTTGGAAAAAGAACATGGTACCCTCTTGAGCATCTCTGGTTGCAGTGATAAGTGACATACGTGAACGGCCGTATACCTAATTTCCACTCGCATCCATTAGCACTTTAGCACAGCTGTCAATTTAGCAGATGGGTGAACGCTTCCCAGAAATGGAAAAGGAATAGCGTTGTAATTATAAATTAAAGTTTCACAACACCAATCTACTATAGCCATCGAATTGGCTGCTGATTTTAAGCTGAGAGTGATTGCTATTGGAGAATCTGGCTGACGGTGAAGGTATACATTCAGCGGCAGATTTTCGGAAGCTTTGATTCAAGTCGAAAACCCAGTTGACGTTGCCATGGAAACCGTTTCATTTGTTTCGCGACTGACGGATGATGAGAAAAGATGCCAGTGCCAGTTCTCCAATTTGTGACTTTTCACCTCGTAACTCAGAAACCACTTGACCTAATGAGTTGAAATTTTGCGTGAGACCTTCCATATAAGCCCTAACAGACAGCTAAATTTGAGCAAAAACTGCCCATAAATACGGAACTTGAAGTGTTGACCCTTCAGGTTTCGTAGTAGTAACGAAATGCCGGTTGAAGCGCAAAAAAATAAAAAGTGCAATCATATAGAATAAAAGTTTCACATTTTTGAACCGATCGCAGAGAAAAATTAATCAACTCTTCGTTTCCATAAATGATAGAAAAATTCAAATTTGGGCAAAATCCGTTGAAAACTTTTTGAGTTATCGATTTCCATCGAAAATCGACGATTTAAAACAGGGCTTGTGTTTTCAGTTTCCGTGTAAAAATAACATTTTGTCTTAGCAGACGACGCATTCGCGTCTTTTAAAGTCTGTCACAGTGGCTCAGTTGGTTTGCTGGTCTGACTCCAAATCCGAAGGTTGTGGGTTCGATTCCCGCCACAGTCGGAATTTGTGGGTTGGGTCATCCGGTCATGCGCCATTCTGGCTGCAGTGACAGAAAGGGAGACTTAGTGGCAAGTCTTCTAGTCCTTCAGAAGGGACTTTAAGAAGGTGGTCCCGTGTGCAATTCACCATGTGCACGTAAAAGAACACTTAGTCCGTCCAAGAGTGGCGGCAAGTTACAGAAACATAATAAAGCCACAGACACATACAGGGGTACCGAACACCAGTGTGGGTATGGTGAATGATTGGTATGAATGGCGCCAGAGTAAGGCGCAAAGTATGAATGGGTTGATGTGGGCGAAAAGAAGCCCTGGGGAACACCCCGAAAACCTTACACAAGTTTAAAGTTAAAGTTTAAAAGACAAAACAACAATAAAACAACAACTTTCCATAAGGCAACTCGAATCGATCTCCACACCGTACCTGTATCTGCCTACTTGTTAATTGAGTTGTACGTGAACTACCTATCGCTTACCAACGACCATGACATCCACATCTGGGAAGAAGAGTGCCGTGTGACTCAGTAAGAGTACTTAGGTACCTACTTCTCCCACACATCTTCCCAAATTATTATCAATACCTTCTGAAAGCTTCAGATTGAAAAAAGCTCTTACTTACTTACTATTTTTTATCAGTCAGACATTCGTTTTATCTTTCATCAGAACTCTTGTCTTTTGCACATTTGTCTTGGACAATATCCGATAGGTCTGAAATTCCACTGATCTTGTTTTGATTTGTTTCTTTTTCTTTTTTTTCTTCCATCTTTCAGCTCTGGATCTTCCTGAAAATGGTGACAATGCCTTTCTCATTCCGTCGTCAGTTGTTGTCAAGCCAACACCTCCTCCTCCTCCTCCACACACGTTGTCTGTTCATTCGTACAAGGTGCCAACATTTTGTGATTTCTGTGGAGAGATGCTGTTTGGTTTGGTTCGACAAGGTTTAAAATGTGATGGTAAGCAACAACATGACTCCTCTCTTTTAGGTACCTACCTGCCTACCTCCTTAGGAACTGAATTAACCTTACCTACCAACCCGACAGTTCTGTGCATTGTTTTGCTCTTTGTAGCTTCTCAGAGAGTGTCCCACAAAAATATTAATTGTGGGCCTAACATCCACGCAAATTTGTCTTGCTGCAGTGCTGGTCGGGTTGCGTTGTTTTTAAGGGAGCCTAACCTTCGGGTGATAGAAGACTGCAGATGCAGAGGAAGGTCTCTTGTTGGCCTTTTTCATTAGTTGTTGTCCTGTAAAAGCCACAATCTTGTCGGTTTGCCACCTATGTATCGTGAGCACTGGCATTAAGCTTTTGTGCCGAAAAGAAAAATTCAAATCGTGGTTAAAAGTGTTGTGAGTGCTGTAAACTTCAAACACCAGTTTTTAAACTTGCAAGCAGGGTGTCCTGGTAGGTAGGTAGTGCATTCAAGCACCAATAATTGTTGATGTTCGCACTGGATGGCCTGCATCCAATGGCAACCAGTGTGAGTTGAAAGATGCTTTCTGAAGTCTCACAGATGTGGCTAATTATTCCGGGATTGATTTTTTCGTGAAAGGCGACTCGGGACTTTTAGACTTAGAGCCCAGGTGGGCTTGTGCCTGGGTAGTGTGTGTGACAGAATATTGGAAGGCAATGTGGAACTGCGCTTCTTGAACTAATGACATCCCACCCAACAGACATCTTTGCAGTTGACTGTTGTAAACATTACTTGCACATTTTGGCTCAGAAGGCGCATACAGCAAAAAATGCGTGGCGTAATAGTCTAAGTCGTCCACAAGTTTGAAAACCAAACAGCAATGAGATGAAAGAACATGTCAACCAGGAAAAAAAATGTGGCTTTTCTTTCACGACTTGAGTAGGTAGGTATGCCATTCCATTTATTCGACGCAAGACAACAAGGGCACAGATGCCACTGCGTGCTGATTGGGAGACCAGCTGATAGACGACCAGTCATGAAAATGAAAAAAATACCAGAAAATGCTTCTGAAAAATTGCTTATTTTCCAATTTTGTTTGTGCTGTTTGCTATTTTACTATTTTTTTTCTCTTGTTCTTCTATTACGTTGGCAGCTTGCTCAACTCAATTAAATTGTATTCTTTCTTTCATTTTTCATTGCAGGGTGTGGACTGAATTTTCATAAGCGATGTGCTTACAAAATTCCAAACAACTGTTGTTGTTCAGTGGTTATCAACGAACATGACTCAAAAGGCTCAAAACGCAGCGGCAGACGACCATCCTTTGTTCAAATCGGCACAAATGACAACACCAACAGCACAAACAGCACAAACGATCAACTTTCATCAATGACCCCAACAACTTCTTTGTTTTACAACAACAATCATTATGTTAACCAGCCTCTTCACCCACACCAGGTATCATCTACAAATGCATTCCCCTCCATGCCATCCCCCCGTAGTCCATCTCTGTTGGGCTTGGGAGTCAGAGGAATTGGGCAGCAGAGCCAAAGCCAATGCCAACAAACTTCTGCACCACCATCTGTGTTCAATTTCATCGATGACCAGGGCCTGGTAAGTTGGTTGCCTGCCTACTTACACGTGCCTAATGCCCGGTTCTTCCAAGCGTGGTTAACTTTAACCACTGGTTATCTTCAACTTAACCAAGGGTTAACTCTTTGTTTTGTTCTTTTGGTCGCTAACCAGAGGTTATCTCTCTGCCGTAGTTAAAGTTAACCACTGGTTAAGGACTTAACCAGTGGTTATCTTTTTCACCAAAGGCCATCTCCTTTCTGCAAGAGTTTCATTTTAAACAGATTGTGAATGATCCAACTCGTGTTACGCAATCTACTGCCAATATTCTTGATATTTTCTTGGTCAGGCCGATGGATATTGTTGAGGAAGTAATAGTCATGGAGGGTTTAAGTGACCACCGGCTGGTGTATGTTGACCTGTGCTTCCAGATTGTTGCTCCGAAAAATATCTGCACCTATTTTTCTGCTAAATTTTCTACAGTTAACAAGGAGGCTACCAGTTTAGCTCTGAATGAAGACTTGAACGAATTTATAGCCCAGTCTTCCATGTATAGTTTAGAACAGTCTTGGTTTTTCTTCACCTCAGTGGTTTTGAAACGCTTGTCGGCAGTTCCTCTGGTTGAAGTTAAAGATAGGTCCCGACCCGTCTGGTATACTAGGAAAATCAAAAACCTTGAGCATAGATGCAAGAGGATGTTTAAACACCGTGGTCGTTCTATTAGTCACAGGAATTCTTACAAACAGCTTCTCAGTGAATTAAATGCTGAGGTTGAATCTGCACATACTGTCTTTATCTCTGGGTTGTGTAAAGATGGTGAAAGAAATCACTATAGAAAACTCTGGAACCTGGTTTCCTCCTCGAGGTCCATGAATAAAATTGCCCCATGTTTGCTAGATGAGCAGGGTACACTTAGGCACTCTGAGCTGGACAAAGCTAACTTGCTGAATAAACGGTTTGTCGATATTTTTTCTGCGGCTAGTTATCCGCAAAATGTTCCATTGGCTTGTCGGCCTGATACATTTGTGAACAACTTGTTGACCATACCTAAAATTGTTAGATGGATAAAAATGATGCCTGATTCTAATTGTCTCACATCTGATGGTTTCTCATTCCGATTTGTAAAGCTTTTTCCATCCTTACTTGCTAAATTTTTAATTGTAGTGATGAGAAAGTCTCTCTGTTCTGGAAAATTACCATGTAAATGGAAGCATGCATTTGTATGTCCACTGCCAAAAAAAGGAGATCCTCGGCTAGTTGCATCCTACAGGCCCATAAGCTTGACAAGTATGTGTTGTAAAGTTATGGAGCATGTTATAAATGATTATCTAGTCTCATTTTTGAGTGATCGGGAGATTTTATCCCCGAACCAACATGGTTTTCGGGCTGGTTTTTCGTGTGAAACACAGTTGGTTAGTTTTTCCCAAGTCATCTCTGATATTCTTGACAAAGGGGGTCAGATCGATGCAATTTTTGTTGATTTTGAAAAGGCCTTCGACTTGGTTCCCCATTCTTCCCCATTCTTCTTGAAACTGAGGAATATTGGAGTGAATGATGTGCTCATCAATTGGATTATTGATTTCCTCCGGGATCGCACTCAGCAGGTCAGGCTTCAAAATTCATTTTCAAATATTGGTACGGTAACCTCTGGGGTTCCGCAAGGGAGTGTGCTTGGGCCTACATTATTCTCAATTTTCATAAATGACTTGCCCGGCCACCTGGTGTGCCGATCCTTTCTTTTTGCAGATGACTGCGTCATCATAAAAGAAATTGAATCTCCAGATGATGTCCAGTCTTTAAACAATGATCTCGTGAGAATTGAGCAGTGGTGTACTAATTTTGGCATGAGGTTAAATGTTGATAAATGTGTGGCCATGTCATTTTCTAGGAAGATGTCTCCCATTATTGGTGTGTACAGCCTTTATCAAAAAAATTGAGCCCTAACAGGGCCTATAGGGAGCCGCGAAAGCGGGCACCTATAAAACAACTGCGTCCAGCAAAAATCGGTCCTTTCAGGGGCGCCGTATTTAAATTTAAATGGGACCAGTGTCAGGGATAGAATGGACTGGGATAGAATGGGACAGAGGTAGAATGGGTCTGAGGCAGAATGGGACTGAGGCAGAATGGGAATATGGAGCAGAATGAGACTGAGGCAAAATGATACTGAGGCAGAATGGGAATTGAGCAGAATGGGACTGAGGGAGATTGGGACTGGGGCAGAATGGCACGGAGGCAGAATGGGATGGAGGCAGAATGGACTGGGGCAGAATTGGATTGGGAAGAATAGGACTGAGGTGGAATGGTACGGAGGCAGAATGGGAATGACGCAGAATGGGACTGAGGCAGAAAGATACAGAGGCAGAATGGGACTGGGGCAGAAGTGAACAGATGCCAACAAAAAATTTGCCTCAGTCCCATTCTGCCTCAGTCCGTTCTATCTCAGTCCCTGGACGCTAATTTCCGAATGCTGTCGCGAGTTTAGATGGCAGGCCGGGGCACACGGCGAGCATTTTTGTCCTCGGAGCGGGAACAGGGTTAGTTTACCCTCGGCGAAATTTCACCCTCGGCGAAATTTCACCCTCGGCGAAATTTCACCCTCGGGGGAAATTTCACCTTCGGGGAAAAAATTCACCAGCGTCGAAAATTTTACACTCAGGAAAAAATTCACCTGCGGCGAAATTTTCACCATCGGGGAAAATTTCACCCTCGGGGAAAAAATTCACCAGCGTCAAAAAATTTATATTCAGGAAAAATTCACTATCGGGGAAATTTCGCCCTGACGGAAAAATTCACCCTCGGGGAAAAAAATTCACCAGCGTCGAAAATTTTATTCTCAGGAAATAATCCACCATCGGGGAAATTTCACGCTCGGGGGAAATTTCACCCTCGGGAAAACTTCACCAGCGTCTAAAATTTTACTCAGGAAGAAATTCACTATCGGGAAAATTTCGCCCTCGGGGAAAATTTCACCGTCAGGGTTAATTTCACCCTCGGGCGAAAAATTAACCAGCGTCTAGGGGAAAATTTCACCCTCGGGAAAAATTTCACCCTCGGGGAAAATTTCACCCTCGGGAAAAAAATCACCAGTGTCGAAAATTTTATTCTCCGGAAAAATCCACCATCGGCGAAATTTCACCCTCGGGGAAAATTTCACCCTTGGGGAAAATTTCACCCTCGGGAAAAAAATTCACCAGCGTCGAAAATTTTTATTCTCAGGAAAAAATTCACCCTCGGCGAAATTTCACCTTCGGGGAAAATTTCACCCTCGGGGAAAATTTCGCCCTCGGGAAAAAAATTCACCAGCGTAGAAAATTTTATACTCAGGAAAGAAAAAATTCACCCTCGGGGAAATTTCGCCCTCGGGGAAAATTTCACCCTCAGGGTTAATTTCACCCTCGGGGGAAAAATTAACCAGCGTCGAAAATTTTATAATCAGGAAAAAATTCACCCTCGGGGAAATTTCGCCCTGGCGGAAAATTTCAGCCTCGACGAAAAAAATTACCCGCGACGAAATTTCTATTTACCCACTCTGGAAGAAATTCAAATGAAATCCCGGGGGAAGAATTTCATCCTTGGGAAAAATTCATCCTCGGGGAAAAATCAACACGGGGACAATTTCACCATCCTGAAAAAATTTCATTGTCGGGGAAAATTCATTTGACCGTCAAACGATCAAATTAATGTGTGAATGGCAACTGACGATCAAATTAGTGTGACAAACCATGATATGACGGCCAGCTTTCTGGCTCTGCAAGAAAACCATCCTGCTTGCTTGATCATGCTAATTTGACGGCAAACTGGGCATTAACAATCGCATAAGTGTGTCATGCCAATTTGATCGTCTGTGGGGGCCTCAAAATGTCATCCCACCAGCGTACTTCGTCCCCATATTCACGTCAAAGGAACTCTGCTCGTTGGAAGCCCAATGTGGAATGATTCCCATTCTTCTGATCCATCCGCAGGGTGTATGGTAATTTGGTCCACAGTTCGTTAGGGCCAATGATCGATTGGACCAATTATCATGTGGTCCAATGCGTTCAGATTTCCGACATAGACGTGTCAGAACTAAACTAACCTTGCCAACCTGACCTGACCTTACCGAACCCTAACCTAACCTGTCATCTAACCTTACCCAACCAAACAGGATTTCCGAAAGCACCTCCGACATGGACGCTTTTCACATCGCAGATTTCTCCAATTGGTCCAATTGATCATTGGCCCAAACGAACTCTGGATCAAATGGGCCGGTCCGCCGCAAGGATGCCTGTTAAATTTTTTCCGACAACATTTTTTCTATTTTTGGATTTTGTCAATGTGCGGAATTTGGCTTTTGAATCACCTTGTACCAGAAGAGGCAAAATGGTCGAAGTTACCAAAAGAGATCTTTGTTCACGAAAAACTGAAGCAAAATTCACGAGGAAAAGGCAAATTAAGCGTGAAATATGGCTTATCAGAACCACCATGGTCAGTCTTGAATGGATGCTACTGCAGATCAAAAACAAATTGAATTTTGCAAAGCATGCGTGATCAACACCATCATTTTACGAATCGCCGGAAATGTCCGCATTTTGTTGATGTTTTTTTATTGTGTCACCAAAATCATAACAAAAATAAAAACAGATCAGACGGATATTTCCGGCGATTGATAAAATGATTAAGGTTTTGATCATGCATGCTTTGACAAAATTCAATCGCCGAAATATCCGCATGTTCTGGTAAAAATAAACGCAAAACCATAAAAATTGGAGCGCATCGGCAATTTTGATCCTGGTCCAGAGCAGGTTTATCCTGTTCCATTTGAGCAATGGTAACAAAAGAATCCGCGGCCCAAACTTTGGGCGCCGTCGAAACGCCACCAAAGATAATCGCCGTTTAAAGGAAAGGACAAAAATTTCGGCTTCGTTTGAGAAAAAGAAATTAAAAGAATCCGTGGACCAAAATTTTTAGTCTTTTTAAAAAATTGGGCCAAAAATCTTGGTGAAATTGGCGAAAGCTCTGGGTTTCACGTTTTTTTTTTGTTTATTGCGCATTGTTTCTTTCTGCCACCAAAAGGGCGCACCCACCCATTATGACTTCTGCTTCAGAACGCTGAGTCCGTGTCTGTTGCCAGCATGTCGCTGGCCAATGCCAAAAATGATCTCGGCGCCAGTCACAAGCAGAGACATTCCAGAAAAATCCGCAGTGAGCAAGCGAGCAGTGTGACCATACCTAGGGAATTTCCATAGATCTAGGGGATTTGAAGGGGAAAAATGACCGCTGGGGGAAAATCTAGGGAATTCGAACATTTGGGGGAAAAGCTGGGGGAAACTGAAGTTCCTGGGGATTTCTGGGGAAAACTGTTTTTCACTCACATTTTTTGTGTTGGTGGAGTTTGAAGTTGATTCTGTGCAAGGAATGGTTCAAGAGTTTGTGTTTGTTTCATAATCTCTTCGCCTTTGATGACCTTTTTGACCATGACACAGGACGTCTTCTTGACTCCTGTCCTGTCCGTACGCTCCATTCAGGGTCTCATCGCGCGCGCCCGTTTGGGATGAACGAAAATGCGGACGCGGACCAATGGGAGAGATGGCGGTTCGCAAAACAAGCGAATTACGCGGAATCACAGGTTAAGTTAGGTTAGGTTGGGTTGAGTTGGGTTTGAATGGGTTAGGTTAGGTAAGGTTGGGTTAGATTACACTGAGGCAGCTTGGTTTGCAGGTTTAAAGATCCAGATTCGCACTGCAGGCACAGATCGCAAATTCCGCGATTTCAGCGTTTTAGAAGGCCCCCGCCCGTTTCATTCTTCCGGCTCTGTCTCTGCTTTTTGTGATTGTGTCATTATACAGTACGTCCAAATTTGGGCACTACAAATGGCAATGACCCGGCGTGGCGTGTATCGAATCGCAGGTTCGTCGTTTGCTTGAAATCCAAAATCTGTTTTTGCTATCAAGAATGAATGTTTTTTGTTTTAATCTGTTTTGTTGGCAAAACAAAATTGTCCTGCCGTTGCGAAGTAATGACAGGGTGAGCTGTTTCTAGGTGGTCGTTATTTCGCTGCAATGATTGGTTGTGCTACCCAGACTTGAAAGTAATGGCGCGGCCACGGATGGAGGTGTGTGAAGTTGGCCCCTCGGATGAATGGACTCTGAAATCCAAACTACGAACGCCAAAGAACTCTCAATGGACTCATTGAACCTTTTTTCTTTTTTCTTTGGACCCCTCTAGTTCGCCCCCAAAATGGGGGTCCTTTTTTGGGGCGTGTGAAGTTGGCCTCCCGACTGAACGGAATCCAAATTTGGAAGAATGGGCCCCAAAGAACTCTCAATGGACTCATTGGACCCCCATTTTGGGCGCGAACTGGAGGGGTCCAAAGAAAAAAGGTCCAATGATAGTACATTGAGAGTTCTTTGGGGTCCATTCTTCCAAATTTGGATTCCGTTCAGTCGGGTGGCCAACTTCACACCCCCAAAAAAGGACCCCTATTTTGGGGGCGAACTAGAGGGGTCCAAAGAAAAAATAAAAAAGGTCCAATGAGTCCACTGATAGTACTTTGGGTCCATTGTTTAGATTTCAGAGTCAATTCATCCGAGGGGCCAACTTCACACACCTCACGGATGGCCTTGCTGTTGTTGGGCTCTGGTGATGTGGTCGTTTTTTCGGAAGAAGAAAAAGGCAACGGAGCGGGATTCCCTTTTGTTTTTCCTCCCCCCCGCGAGGAAGAAATCTTTCTGTTTTAATTTCTGCATCCAAACATTTGTTTTTTGAAAACATTTCCCAAACAACCTTTCGCCGCATGACGTGGCTCGTTCTTTATGGAAAAAGTCGGTTCAAAATCTCCTGACAAGGTCAATCACAGTTGACCTTGCAGGAACGCGGACCTTGCAGGGTCGCGGCCAAGATGACGGGCATTAAACACCTGACTGACTTCAGCGGCACTACTGTGATTGTCTCCATACAGGAGCACCATTACTTACCCCTTCATTGAAGTAGGGAGCCGTTGCGGCTAAATTGTCTTAGACGTCAATAACCAGCGCAAGGCTAATGACAGCATCTAATGGAACACCTGGTGCCCAAAGCTCAAATGCGCGTCAAAATGCAACTGACCTGAGGCAAATGAAAAAAACTGCATTCCTAGTCAGTGACCGGCATCTGCCTTTTCCCGGCAAACAGAGTTGACGACGTTACAACGGGTTTACACGCTGCGAATAAGCTTCGCCATCTGTAGGGTCCATATTTGGAAGAACTGTATGTTCCTGTGTGAGCAGCTGAGTGCTGAGTGGGCCAATCTGTTCTGTTTTCGCTCCGGAATCCCTCTTTTGATTTGGCAGTGTGCCCTCATCGTGATTTTTTTTCTGGTGGTTGTTTTATTCCAAAAAGAGAATGAACAATAATTGTGTCAAATTGTTGGACCAAATTTTACAATTTTCCAAGAGAAGATATTCACACAAATAAAGATTTCAACCAACCTTGCAAAAGTCCATGATGTGACTCACATCCAGTGATCATGCAGGACCAATTGCCCGACGTAATATC
Organism: Sinentomon sp. SZTP_YWyxl; assembly: GCA_030068105.1. NCBI lineage: Eukaryota > Metazoa > Arthropoda > Protura > Sinentomata > Sinentomidae > Sinentomon > Sinentomon sp. SZTP_YWyxl. Next base: position 11,430 of record JASGXE010011947.1, read on the forward strand.
GAGTGATGTTGATAACAGTTGTATGACGCATGTGAATCCGGTGCATCAGGGAAAGGTGGTGGGTACCTGTCTCATGTCTGGATGGGTATTCCCAAAATTTCATTTCTGACATTGCGATCAGCAAGTTAGCATATTGCACTGTCAGATGAAATAATTCGGTGTTTCTCGATTGTTCCAAACCTAGGTAGGTAGGTAGGTAGGTACGTCTCGCCTCATCTCTGAATACTCCTAAGAGGTTAGGTAGTGACCTTCTCATTGGTGCCCATTTGCAATCATGTGTTTGGTGTTGTCTATAGTTCTGATCTAGGAGCCTACTTTAGGCCAAATAAAGTTTTAGTTTTCATATTTACTGTGGAAAGAAAAGGCACAAAATCAAAGAATTTAGCCTTCTGATGTGCACAATTTGACCCCCACATTTCAAAATTTTTCCACTTCAGGGGGGACGCTGTCCCCCCGAACCCCCCTGCCAAGGGGCGCTGCCCCTTGGAACCCCGCTGGGGCTGCGCCCCAGGACCTAGGGGGAAAATGCCCTGTCTAGGGAAAAAAAATTCCGAACGAGGGAAAAAGTGCCAAAATGATATGGTCACACTGCAAGCGAGCGATTTTCTCTCATTCGACATCATGAAAAACGTGGCAGAGTTCTTCAGCTTTCTGTTGAGGCATGCATCGCTCATGCCAACGACCGATGCCAGGCAAGGCCATTAACGCAGGCACTGATGGCGTGGCAGCTCATGGGAGTTGAGCCAGTATTCCTGCCAGCCTGTTGGCCCACTTAAATTATCATTTTTTATTCCATGGCCAAACAACAAGCTCTTTTTTGTCATCGTCGGAAGTAAAAAACCAGGCATGCGACAAAAAAAAAACAACTGACGCCTGGCTCTTCTCCGAATTTGCATTCGATGTTTTTTGCATCCCCGAGAAAGAAGCCAAGTGAATCACGATGCAAGACGAGGAACAATGGCAAATTGGATTTTTCAGAAATTTGCAATTACTTGCAACTGCAGATGAAGACAATTTGAAAATGGCATCGGAACAAGATCGGATAGAAATTTCGGAAAAATCCGAATATTCGGATTTTGGAAAATATCGGGGCATTTTCCGAATGTTTCTGAATTGCGCCGGGGTTTGGAATTGTCTGCATTTTCGAAGGTCGAAATGGTCTTTTTTCGCCATAGCGACCCAAAACCATTCAAAAACAGCAAGTTCTATTTCCGATTCCGGCTGAAATTCCGATTCCCATAGAAGTTCTGATTCCGCATGTTGTTCCGATTCCGAGAAAGCGCCAATCCAAAGAGTTCCGATGACGAATGCGATTTCTGCTCAGCCCGATTTCGCCGAGACAATCGGCCGGTTTCCAAAACGAAGATTAATCTACGGATCGCCGCGATCCGTGGATCGATGAGTGGTGATTTGGTTGACCACAAGCATTTGGATTCACATCAATATTACGAACGTCAAGGTCAACCATATCACCACTCGTCGATCCGCGGATAGAAGCGATCCGCCGATTAATCTTCGTTTTGGAAACCGGCCGAATATTGCGTTGGCGCGTAGTATGCCTTTTGGCGGCAGCGAATTTGTCAAACACACCGGATTTCCCAACCTAGTCCTACGTCATACGCAATTTTCTTACCAATTCTGTTGAATGAAACTTAATTAACGCTAACTGAACCTGACCTAACCTGTCCACAAACAGTGCCTCTGTGTTCGCGCAATGCCTCTGGTCAGCCTATTCTCTATTGTAAAGAAAAAACAATGTT
>JASGXE010011948.1:0-14963 GCA_030068105.1 Sinentomon sp. SZTP_YWyxl
CCAAAAATTGCCATGCTTTTACAGAGAATTTGTTGTGCTGCCTTCCTTTCCAGGATACAGCGTGTCCCGCAAGTAGTATGTCAAACCTCGTGCATGGGCGATCATTTCTGGGGGTACTCCCCGAAAAAAGATACCGAAACACTCCAAGAAAATGAAAAAAAAGCATATGCGAAATAACAGTCCGATTTATCTGCAAGCTGTCACTTCGTACTTTTCTTTCCCATTTTCTTGCTTCATTTGGGATTACAGTTAATTTTTGGAATCTCCAAAATGTCGAATTTTATAGTGTGGGGTTCCATGTTTTTCGGGTAGTACTCTCAGAAATCATCGCGGATGACCAAAAAAGTCATTCTACACTTTCGTCTTCGGAAGTTTTTCGTCTTCCTTCAGGAAGCTATTCCAAGAGTTCTAGAGTTGGTACTATTTTCGGGACACCCCGTGTAACCACTTTGCTTAAATTTATTTTTCAGCAATGCGAAAGATATCCTACTTAAGAAATTTAGCCACTCGTAACCGATAGGAATATGGCAAGTCCACGAAAAGCCGCGACATGCCCTGCACTCCAAATCCTTTGGAACACTTTAAAACACCTTTTTGACAAGGGCTTAGACAGGAAGTATTCCTTTCAGATATTTTTGGAACACGTAAGGTGCTCTTGGAAAGCTATTTTCCTGTTGTGAAAATTTGGAACACAAACGCGATTTCGAGCACATGGAGTGTTGCAAATCGCTTTTGCGTTCCAAATTTGTAACAGCGAGATAGCGTTACAAGATCACAATTCGTGTTCCAAAACTGATCCCCCATCTAAGCCCGTCTTAAAAAGATGTTACAATCGGAAACCTTTAGCTTAGGGTGTAGAGTAATGCCACTACTGACCGTGTTGACTGACCTTGCTGACTGGTGACGACATGACTTGGCCGATGACTATACCCCGTCCGTCTTTACCTTGGTCTTCATGGAAGCGCGATCTAAATGGGCAGTCGTCCTGGGATGATCGGGATTTGGAATAGCAGTGCTGTGCATGGATGAGCTTATTGAATATTGGCAGGCTTTTCGTCAAAAATTTGTGAAGGATTTAGGAAGGAGCCTGCGTTTCGTCCAATCACTGCACGAACCTGATCCAAAACTCATTGAAAGTGTTTTCATGAAAATGTTTTAATTGATTTTGCGAAGGCCTTTGACAAGGTCAACTATCAGTTTCTGTAAGGAAAGATTGCTTCTACCGATTTTCCAGTTCCCTTGATCGCGCTCCTGGAACCACATCTGCCCAACTGAAGAGCCTTTTGTTTCGGTGGGAGGAGGCTTGTCTGACAAAGCGCTGATCTAAATCATATCCTCTGGTGTTCCTCAAGGAAGTTCACTTGGGCCACTGCTTTTCTTATTTTTCTGCCAATAATATTTTGAGTGACCTTGCTGTACTGCCATAGGGTTTAGCAGGTGATTTAGTTTTTTTGTCTTGAGACCCAAGAAGAAATATACCATTCTTCTTACTTACTCGTACTTTGAGACCTTACTAAAATTCGAGCTTGGAGCCGGGAGTGAAAGATGAAAATAAATGTCAGGAAGTGTACTTCAATGCTTTCCTTAGATCGGTCAGGCCTGGCATTCAAATGCATGTATCGAACTTAATTGCTTGGCATGACACATGTCTGTAGATGCTTTCTATCAAATATCTGAGGTAATTTTATGCCTTATATAGCATTTTGAACTATGGAGTGAGCATATCAGCACAGTTGTCTAAAAGGGTCTTGGAAATTGTTGTAATTGAATTGAGATTTGCAATGGCCAGGTCGACTCCTGCTTCAAGCTTGGACCTGGTCCCAGCTTGAAGCGCCCCTCCACGGTAAGAGATGCAGACTGGGAGCATGCGCGTTCGTCCCGGTGAAACACGTTGTGGTTTGACGCGACAAGGTAGATTTTAAAATTAGCCATGGGGCTCGTGGCCTCTGAAGCAGGTTTTGGAAATGTTGGTTAGATAGGTTGGTTAGCGGTGTTGTTTGGTTTGGGTCATGTTTGATTTTGAGTTAGGTAGCTTAGTTAATTTTATTTAATCCGCTTTACGCAGATTATGACCTCACGAACTGCTCATCCCATTTTTCATACATGGTCCAAAATTCACCACCATAACGAAATGGCTCGTCTGCTATCGTTAGATATAAGGTCCTTCGTACAAGTTCACATTTTCCGTTATATGCTCATTTTGATCTTTTGTCACAATGCTTGGCACACCATCATCTCCCATCCTCACCTAGACATGTCGTCTGTGCTTGATCTCGCTTCAAAATTCGCTCTGAAAATCTTTCTATTTTCGCACCTCATGGCATTGTCGTCCCATACGCCGTCGTGTGTTTCCGAAAGCGGAACGATGGGTACGTTTTTTCCACACCCTGTAATAGAGCGGGAAGAAGCGTCAGGATTCCTCTATTTACTTTCTTTATGGGTTTAGTTTAAAGTTTCAAGCTTTTTGTGCATTAAGCTGCCGAAGAAAGCCCACATAAATTGCGCGCGTTCCTCATAGACACGTTAGATTGAGTTGTTTGTTATTGGGTCGCACAAAAAATTCCAGGCAATGCAAAGACCATTTACTTAAGATATCAGATGCGTGGTCAGAAATGTAATTCGCCTGTTGCAAAACTTGGTTTTATATGATATTTTGAAGAGAGACCGGAAAACGTTTGGCCATGTTTCTTGGGGCGGGGAGGTGTTTAAGCGCGTCCCAAAAACCAAAAAATTAAGGTTTTCCCCACATCTTTTAAGGAGTTTGATTCCGAAGCAATATCAACCCATGAAAGGTGTTGGTACCTAGCAGATTTCCTCTTGAATTGAAATTGAAATGTTTTACAAGGACTTTTCATATTTTCTCGAAACTCAATGGTCCGAACTCGCAAACGCAGAAGAATATCTTTGAAGCAACGGATTGTGTTTTTGCAGAAAATTTGCATCTAAAAATCCGTGGTTTCGAATATAGCATTTCTACGCCGATTCGCAAAACGAAGTTTGTCCGCGGATCGAGGGTTTGCCACGCACAATGGGCCGATTTTTAAACGAAGCCCATCTTTTAGGCCACGGATTCTTTTTTCTTTTGTACGCAAAATTGCAGCAAAAAAATCCGCAGTTAAAAAGATGGGCTTCGTATAAAAAATCGGCCCAATGTCATTCACATCGTAAATGCGAATGGTAAAGTCAACCAGATCACTGTCGATCCACGGATCGGAGGCGATCCCCCGATGATATTCGTCTGAGAATCAGAAATCAACCTTGATATTTCAAAAGTTTGCTTATACCCACGCTCAGTGAAGGAGTTCATTGTTAACTCAGGCCCCATGGCGTAACATGCGCCGCAAAATATCATGACATTCGATTAAGGGGTGAAACTGCATCGGCCACTGTTGGCTCCCTGCCCATCCTATATATTTCCTTCCAAATTTTTCCTTTGAAAAGTCATTTGAAACCCTTCGACATTTTTCCCTTGGCGAACCTTTGATTTTTCCTTGATCGACAAATTTTGACCAGCATTTGTCCGGTTTATTTTCGACCACTCCCCTTGGTAGATCATTGCTGCTTTAATGAAACTCCACATAAATTTGGAGATGAACATAAAACACACTGTATCGCTATTGAGGCCTGCAAGCATTTTGACTTATCGCATTATCTATTCCCCAACAGCAATTCCCTTGACTCCTGCTTTGTCTTTGTCCCTTCTGGGCTCCTTTGAAAATTCATGCCATCTGATCCATCGGAATTGCTTTCTATACAAGACATTCCAAAATATTTCTTCGAACATAGGAGTTCATTAAACTCAGGCGCTATTTGGAATCACTGTCAACATGCCGTGAAGTTATCATGGCAATCGTGTAAGGCGTGAAGTTTCATCGAGGCCGGTTGGATATAGACGGCATCTGCGTTAAGCGAGACCTTTAGAATCTCATCCATGTACCCACCAGGACTTTTGGTTGTTCTGTGTTTCCATCAGCAGCGATGGGCGGCTTCTGCCCTCCGATTCCCAAAATCTTTCTCTCCAATTTCCAACGCCGTGTCATTGTCTATAGGACGTCCAGTCTTTTGCGGATCTCGAGCTCAGATTTCCCTGCCTCAATAAGGGCGTTTCTTTCCAGAGGCGAATTTGGTGGGTCACGAATGCAGATGGGATTAACGTAGACCCACCTCCGTGCTCAATAAGACCTTAGGTCTCATTGAGCAGGAGTTGGTTTTCAGCAGGTGTTCTGAATATGACGGCATGTGGTGGGAGATATTAATTGATTTGAATGTCTCCATACGCTGGCGGGACGCGTCTTGGATTAATCTATACGGATTTGGCACTTTTCCATCCGACCCCATGTTAAACTTCGAACGAGAAAAAACACTCGGAACAAAGAAAATAGGTTAGGTTGGGTTAGGGTGGGTTATTTAGGTCAGGTTGGGATAGGTTAGGTAGGTTAGGTTGGGTTAAGCTAGCTTTTGTTTGCTTTTTTCTTAACGAGAAAAGTCGGGATATCTCCGATTCGTATAGATCAATAAAATATGCTGGCGGGACACTGTCCCTGTGATTCCCTTCCAAGGGAATCTGCTCGTTCAAACCCTCTGTGGATCTTCCCAAGAGACCACATACCGTAAGCGTGTACTGCGTGTACTGTATCCGCCCTGCTGACTCTCAATGTTTTGGAAAGGTCATTTCTTATTTTCACCATAAGACATTTTTCTATTAATTTAGACGTGGCTATGGAGCTCCATATGCTGAAACTGCTGACAGGTGCCTTACTGCAGCGGGAAACGTCCCCTATTTTCGTGGCCGTTATATAGGGAATCCCTCTATCCTGTTTTGCATCGTTATACACATTCCGTTCCCCGCGTTACACTAATTGCTGGACGCAAATGGACCGAGCAGTGTCCAAAAAACCCCTCCAAATTCAAAAATATCCCATTTGAACCAGAGCGGGAAAAGGAACAAATACCCATGGTAAAGGTAAGGTCATTTGAGGAATGTTCTGGGGCTTTGTAACTGAGTTTCTCCACAATGTTGTTGTTATTTGTATTCATGTTTTGCATATACATGCATTGTAATATTGAGAGGAGGCAAATCCATAAATAAAATGAATTTGAATAATTGAAGGTATAGACACTTCAGTTTTGAAGTAATTCCTTTTTCGATTTGACAAATGTTGCCACAACAACGACAACATTTTTCCGAAAAATCCTTCCTTGATGCAATCCTTTCGTGCACTCACCTGTAGCATAACGAAAATTATACATGAATACGTGTATCCTATAGAGTAATGAGAAAAGCAGTAATGAGTCCCAAAGTTAAATGGGCTCTCTGATTTTTTTGCAGATCTTCCTGGAAAAGTTGGCGAACGCAATGATTGACATTTGCATACAACATATATCATCAAGCAACACGTCTATATGACCACGCTTATATGTTCTGAACGACACCGAATTATGCCTTCACAACGGCTATACCGGCGTCAAGTTTCGGAAATTAGGTCCATCTCCAGGTGTTCGCCACAGGAGAAAAGGTCCACCGGTGAGACGCAAGCCTCAAGAATTTCCCTCTTTGAATTCCAGTTGACATTGAACAAACATCGGCATTCTTCTTAAAGAACGCAACCCGCATACACTCTATATCACGTACTGAAAAATTATCTTAAAATAAGACGCAGTATCTGAAACACTGCTGTAATCTCTTAGTTTAAGACAAGAACGTTATTAAGATAAAAAAGCGTCTGAAAATATTTAAGATAGGTGAAAATGTTTAATCCTGTTTAAAATTTTCTTTAATATGGATTTAGAATCTTAAATTAAGATAATTCATGCGAATTTAAGATTTTCAGACAGTTTTCGCCTTGTTTGCACCGTCTGAATTTAAGACATAGTTTGCGCTGTCTTAATTTAAGGCAACTGCTGTGCTATCTTAATTTAAGACAGCGACGTGCCGTCTTAAATTGTGGGAAGTGAGGGCGAAAATGTAAGAAAACAGAAAATTGGAAATGATATCAGGAAACACAACAGTTGTATTCAATGAAAAATCACATTTAAAAATTTACTGTTAAAAGCAAATTTCTCCTAATTTCCATCCTGGCCTTTGACCAGCACCAAAATTCCCCAACACTCAACGTTTTCTGTTCTGAAAAAATTTGTGATGTTAAATAGGCCATCCTTAATTTCAGATAAAGTGTAATAATCTTAATGTGTAATGATTGTTACTCTTGAATGTTTAATATAAGAGCTGTGCAAATTGTTCCTGTTCATGTAACTGTGATGTCAATTGCATCTGGAAGTTAGTGCAAGAATTCAGTCTACTTCATGGTTGGCTGAACCTTTTTTCATTCTTGTCTGAAAAACCTGAGTTAATTTCAGACAATCCACATCTGTATTTCAGGATCAAACATACTCTTCCGTCACAAAGGGCGTCTGAATCCAGAATATAAGATGCACTGTATCTTAAATTAAGATTAAAGACAGTTTGCTATCTGAATTCTTCTCTGAATTTCAGACAGTAAGATACCTTTCAATCTTAAAATGTGTCTGAAATTCAGTCCTGTCTGAAAGTAAGTCATGGAGAGGTGTCTTAAATGTCCTCCAAATGTCTGAAATTAAGTCATATCTTAAAGTAAGTCATGGGGGGGGTATCTGAAAAGTGTCCCCCCTCTTAAATGGGAGAAAAGTGACTTACTTTAAGACATTTTGAATTAGAGTGTAGCATGGAAGCAAATGAATTTTGTAAATAGATGCAGGGGCCCACCAACTCTGTTAAGGAGTCATTATTGTTTCTGCGACTGTACACAAAATGCAGAATGACGAAAAGAACGCATAGTGCAGAAGATTAAAACGCACAAAAGGTAAAATGACACCTCTTCGCTTTTGAAAATAACGTTTTGCCCATCCCTGCAGGAATTGCAACAGTTTTTTTCTTGTGTCTGGTTTTTCCTTCTGATACGCAATGTTTGAAACTTGCTGTGCGTTCGCCTGAAGCCAAGGAAAATAGAACACGCATAAACAAGGAAACAACTGCAGCAAGGCGACGAGGAAATTAAACAGGATAAAGAAGAAGTACCTTTTCCTTCGATGCCTATTATTTGTGTCTGAGAGTATAGGTAAAGACTGATGGAGCAATATTGAAAATATTTCAAACAATGAAACTAATTTTCCCAAAGGAAAAGCAGCTCCCAAATCGATGCGCACTTTCACGGACTGCATCGTCTTTAGCCTCCCGAACACTGTAAAATTTTTCGTCACAAAGCACAGACACCTTTTTTCATTCTACAGGGCGTGCGCCAAATTCTGGGAAAAGATCAACATTTTTTGAGAAAGTACATTTTACGAAAGCTAAAGTGCGGCACAACAGCAAAAAACAATTATAAACATCAATAAACAACAAGTGACAACAATAACCAGCAATAGACAACAACAAAAAACAATATCAATATACAACCCTAAACTATAATAATCAACAATAAACAAGAATTAACAATAGAAAAAAACAATGTTTAACAAAAGAAACAATAATATTCAAATGAAAACAACAATAAACCACGATAAGGAACAATAAAAACAATAAACATACCAACAAAAGTCACAAACAACAATAAACATCATTAAATTACCTACATTAAACAACAATGAACCGCAAAACAATAGGCAACAATAAACAGCAATAAACAAAAATGAACCGCTGCAAGCAACAACAAACAGCAATAAACAAAAATAAACCGCAACAAGTAACAACAAAGAGCAATAAACAAAAATGAACCGCAGCAAGCAACAACAAACAGCAACGCAACAAGTAACAACAAACAGCAATAAACAAAAATAAATCGCAATAAGCAACAGCAAACAGCAAGAAACAAAAATAAATCGCAACAAGCAACAACAAACAGCAATAAACAAAAATAAATCGCAACAAGCAACAACAAACAGCAATAAACAGCAAATCTCTTCATGCCTTACAAGCATCTCTGTAGAGTCGTATTTAATCGAACAAAATAAGTGAACAGTTCTCAGTTCGCATCGAGAGCGCTTCCGACCCTGATTAAAGCTTGAGTCCGGGAGTTCGACAACCTTTTCCTCTACAAACGAGGGAATGTAACCCGTAGTGTGCTGAGGTCAACGTGGGCTAACATTGGCTGTTGAATACCTGTGTCTTATTTGGAACCAATTATATCAATCGAACTGAAAGGGTGAGGTTCAGCAAACACCAATTTGACCGAAAATTTCGAAGCGCACTTTAGCATGAACTGTTGTCCTTGGCCGGAACAGCTGAGTTTGCAAGAAATGCATGCGGGTGAGCTGAAACACGCTAAAATCGCACATGAGCCAAAAAGCCGGTGATGGGGAATATAACTGACGGACTAAAATGACATTTTATTCGACCGTTTCCCCATTGCAACTCACCCTCATACAGGTTCAACACAATAGACAATTCAACAGACGGATGCATCTTTCAATCCAACAATGGAAAAGGAATAACCGTTGTGCACAGAAATGAAATTTTCGCAACACAAATTCATCAATTGAAGTGACTATTGAGTTGAACCTGATGGTGAGTTGCAAACGAGGAATGCATAGTGATTATTAGACATTCATCGAATGTTAATCTACGATCGTGTATCGACGCCTTTGTAAACAAACGATGCAAAACTCTTCGAAACAAACTTTCTGATTAATTAGTGAGAAGAAAATGTATTTACCTGCTACCTGATGCTAAACTTCTGCAATCATACTCACAGCCGAGTATCTCGAACCAACTCGGCATATTGGTACCAGAACGCATAGGGTATCCCAATAAATTCTGGCCATGCATGATTTGTGGCGGCGGGATAAATGTATCATGCTCGAACATGTAAAAATTGGGACTTCAGATTTTGGCAAAAACTCCATGCTGCAGAAATAAAAGATCCTTTTTTTGTCACCGAGGTCAAAATGTGACAGCTCCAGAAAGCTCTGTTGAAATCTGACGCTTTAATTTCTACCACCTGAATGAGAGTGAAAAGAAAGAAAAACGTTTTGGAGGCAACCGTAAAATGGGAAAAACACGTGCATGTACGTCAACATGTACATCAATTCCGCCGCCACTATACTTAACAGCAATGCGCGTGTGTATTTTTGGAATTTCCCCTCGCATCAGGGATTAAATTGTTGGTGGTATAAGCGGGGGTACGCGGTGGTACAAATACCACAACTCCTCTTTGTGGGGCATGGCATACCATCAAAAATCACCTCTAATATATAGTAAAGTGGGTGGTTGCTGAAATTCTGTATGTTTTTTCTTCTAATTTCACAATTTAATAATCCCTGCCTCGCATTGCTTAAGGATGAGTGATTCCCGCAGGAAAAATGTACCAAAAAAAACCTTGCGATGACCAGGCTATTCGGTTTTCCGGTGTTGAACCAACATTCGAATGAGGACACAGGTTGTTCCAAATGTGTCGTCTCGACAAAAGTGCGCTGGTCTTGCATGCAACGTGAAAACAAAATCATTCTGAACACTCGGGCCATCGGAGATTTTTGCCGGACTTTTGAAGCATGGGGCAATGTTATTCCCCATTTATAAGCGCCATTAAATGCATTCCTTCATGTAATGTGTTTTGCGGAGCATGAGAAATGGGGAATTACATTGCCCCGTGCTTTCAAAAGTCTGAAAAAATCTCCTATGGCCCGGGTATTTTGAATCATTCCGCATTTTTCTCAAACGTGTAAAACTTTAAATGGTGCCTGCCGGGTTTCTTCGGCACCTCCAAAAACCCATTGAACCAAAGGTCTGCATCAGTCAGGCCTCGGATATTTCCCCAATGTTCGAGAAATGTATAAGCATAGCGAATTTTCATGCGCTGAAATAGCGCACACCAATAATCTTCACTCACAAGTGCAACAAGACGGTGTGTCCAATAAATCAAGCAAAACCCAGAAAATCGCACGCACAGAGAAATTTGCAGTTTCCGCTGGTTCTACCCCTGCTTATCCAAAAGCTGCAATTTAACCTCAACTGAGTGCTGTGTGTTGCATACTCGATGACAAAATAAGGGGCAAGACATTCTATGTCCCCCGGACGCCCAGGTAACCCCATCTTGCGATACCTGCTTGCTGATCGCAAAAAGTCTTCACACATGGGAGGTAATCCATAGTCCTGGCCAAATCGGGGGCCATCTTTTTCTGCACATCTTGGTCCAGTTTCACGCATCACACGAATGTTTTACAATGTCGTCCAAAACTCTTCGTTCATAGGAGAAATTCCGACAGCTCTCCTCAAACTCGGGGGCCGTTCAAAAGCAAAGTTTGCGCCAGAAAGCATGACAGGAATGTCCTGCGTTTTGCAGCGCACGACGCCGCATGTGATCTAAATTGACCCTACTCCTCATTCCACTTGAAGATATGAGCTAAGAATGCTCCCAAGTGTGCTCAGAGTGAATTCAGAATTCTTTCAACAATGAAAACTCGGTCGAAAACTTCATTCTCGGCATAGAAATTAAAGTTTTCTGTGCATTTAAATGGAAGAGTGTGAAGCATTCTCAGCTCATCTTCAAGTGGAATGAGCTTTTAGAATGCATATTTTGTGGCGCGTGTTGTCAATGTTGGCCGTTGAAAGTCAAATGATTGCTCGCATGAAGTGTTTGTAGTTTGCAAACAGCAGCTTTTTCGGCCCTGTATACTGGCGGCGGAAAAATATTACCCATACATGTGAAATGTTTCCATTCTTGAGATTTTAGCAAAAACTCCACGCTGTAGAAATAAAAGATCCTCATTCATCACTGATGTCAAAATCTGACACCCCTAGAAAGCTCCGTTGCAATTTGGCGCTTTAATTTCTGCCAAATGCATAAGAGTAAAAAGAAAGAAAAAAAAGTTTCGGAGGCAACAGTTAGATGGGAAAAACACATGTATGAGTAATCTTTTTCCGCCGCCCCTATACAAATGAAAATTTGCTTTCAAGAATGCCGGATTCCCTTTACCCATCCAGAAATTCTTTTTTGACTTTGTTTGAGATCGAAATCTTTCCCGAAACACCCTTTTCCTGCATCCCCAAGCAAGACAACCTTTCTGACAATTTCAGTTCATATCTCCGACAAACGCATATTTCGTCTCACCTCTTTGCAGAACACACGAAATTCGTTAAAGGCGTGAAACTGTAAAGCTCTATGGTGAAACTGGATGCACCCTGATCTTGACTTGTATTTTTCCAATGCTTGAAGAATTTTGGCGGACTTTGTGGGTATTCTTCTGTTTGACTTGGCATTGATCAAGGAAATTTCCCTTTTTTCATATGTTGCATATTATAACGATTCAGGAACATTTCAGTGTTTTATACAGGGTGGCGCAAAAGTGTTGGCCGTTTATAGCAAAATGGAAATTTGCTGTTTTTCTGTAGTTCATCTGAACTTTTTCTAAATCCAACCAGCACAGATGCATGCACTTCACCCGAACTCCATGTGCATATACAGGGAAATCCAAATATCTTTGGCAGCAGAACAAAAAGGTAAATTTGATACTTTATCATATTTTATTTTTAGAAACTTTTATAGCTTTAATTAGGAATGCCATCACTTTATTTGAGACGAAAGTTTCCGATTTTAGTCTTGGCATCTGACGTTGTGCTAGAAGAAGTTTCAGAACACAAAACATGATAAAAGCAGCAAATTTACATTTTTCCTATGGCCAAAGACTTTTGGGCTGACTTGTACAAACACACGTATGAATGTCATTGGCGAAAACCAATGCATAGGAATATGCACTGATTCTCCTCCGGTTCCCTTATCTGGTTTTGTTGTCATTTTGCCAAAAAACCTGCTGTGAAGCCAGGCGAGTGCGCATACAATTCTGGGAATTTCAATGCCAAAGAAAACGTCCCTTCAAAAACACAGTCAACTGACAAAATGCAGGGCAAATTTCTTCCCTCTGAATGTCGCCCTAAGCGCTTTCAGAGGTTGTACGTGTGGGAAGGTAACTTTCGCTCGAAAGAGGAAATTTGACAATGGGAAATCGGCCTGCTTTATCGAAGGGTGTCCCAAATATCTGAACATATTGCGCCCCAATTTACAACAGCTTCGAAAGGCCACACACATGGATCGTGATTTTAAGACTACACTATTCGTCCGTCAACACATCCCACAACACAGAAGACGGCCGTATTCTCCATTGCAACTCACCCCCAGGTTCAACTCAATAGCCAATTCAACAGACGGATGCACCTTTCGCAACAATGGAAAAGGAATAAGCGTTGTGCATAGAAATGAAATTTTCGCAACACAATGTCCATTGAATTGGTTATTGAGTGGCACCTGAGGGTGAGTTGCAATGCGGAATACGACCGAGATTGTCCCTCGATTCTACTTTACACAGGATTTTCAATGAGAAAAACTTTCATTTCTATTCCGCATAATTTTCATTTAAAAATCTGCGAAGCGGGTCGAGAAACGAACAAAAAGCCCATTGTTGAATTTTTGCATTGTTGCATTGTTGTGGACAATTGTGGAGCTCGCGTGTATAAAGGGCAATGTAAAAACAAATGAGGTGAAAGTTATTTGAGGCAGTTGTGAACACCGACCTATCCTTTCGATACCGCTTCTATGTTGCACATAACAATAAAAATGCCCGCCCGAATTCTTCGAACTCGGAAAAATTTCAAAAACCTGGTTGCCCCAGTGGCTTACACTGGGGCCATCCAATTTCAACAGGGCCTGATGCAGTTTCACGCATAACAGGAATGTCATGATGTTTTGTTGCGCATGTTGCTTTTTTGATTCTTAACGGCGTCTGCGTTTGTAGTGAACACCTATTGCGCTCGAACTCTCTAAAAATTTGGAATACCCTGTGCTTGGAGCCTTCTGGCCTTTAAAACATACGCCCTTTTACCACTATACCGTGGTGGTTGGGAGAAGACAGTTCTTTACAGTTCAGTGAGCAAATTTTATGCTCATAGGCTTTGGATTTTGGGGTCCCTACCTGCCAATTCTTCCAAAATGTTTCGCTAAAATTAAAAACCGAATTCCTGGAATTGAGCAAGGGTCCTGCTGTTTTTTGTTTTTCTGTTACAATATGGCAACGCTGTAGTCACAGGAACAATAATGTACCCATTAATGGGCGCCTCTATAATGTTGGTTTACGGGTACAATACTGAATACAAATATGTGCCCATATATGGGCATCTGCAATGTTGTATTTGTTGGCACAATAACTTTTTATGTGGCTGCATTTGTCACACGAAGCACCATGGGACTCACACAAACAATTTATGCAGGTCCCCACAAATGGGTACGTTAATGTTTCGGTGACTGTACACTCCGTGCCAAATCCTTTCGAAGGTTGGAATTCATAGTAAAGCACAATTTGTACAATCCTCGCCAAAATTCACAGCACATTGGTATTCATTATCAGTTCGGGTTCCATAAAGAATCAATGGCAACATTCGAATGTCGCGTTAGTCGAGAAGTTGTAATTTTCCGTGTCGGCCGAGAGTTCAACCGAGAAAGTAATCATTCAATGCGTCTGTGAGTTTAAGCCAAGAAAGGTGTCACTGCACTCTGTATGTCGGCAATTAGGTTGTGCCGAGGTTGTCGAGCCAATGAGGTTATGCCAGCAAAGTTGACATTGGCCATGTCAGTGAGATCCGAGGAGGTTTTTACGTACTGTCGTTCCTATTTCGGAGCCATTCTGAATACCCGGGCCATAGGCGATTTTTTCGGACTTTTGAAGCACGCGGCTATGTAATTCCCCATTTTGCATGCGCCGCAAAACACATTACATAAAGGAATGCATTTAACAGCGCTTACTAGACGGGGAATACCATTGTCCCGTGTTCAAAAGCCTGACAAACTTCTCCTATGGCCCGGATATTTTGAATGTCTGAGTGTTTGTCGGCAGTGAGCATAAGCCAACAAATTTGTCATTTCCGTGTTGAGTTGTCACTGCTCTCCGCATGTCTGCAGTGAGTTTAAGTATAAAAAGTTGTCATTTTCTGTCGGCAATGAGTTGAAGCCGAGAAAGTTGTCCTTGCCGGCAGTGAATTCAATTAAGCCTATCAATTAAGTCCATTCCAAACTTGATGTCCTCTGGATTTCAAAATGAGACGTCGCACAATGAAGCCAGGGATGTCCAAATTCCGGCTCAATTTTTCGAAATTTTCCGACGCATTTGTTTCAACTTTTTCTGGAACCAAATTTTAATATGGAATCTGGGCATTAGAAACGGAAGGCCAAACAAGAAAATCAATTTTCCATCTGGGATCAATGACATTCGCTTGGCAAATCGGGGAAAAAGGCCATTTTGAAATTGAAATTGTACTAACAATCACCTTATACAATTCACACTAAAATCTATGGTAAACAATTCCTCTATTGGACCAAGGAAGCGCGTTCTACTGGTTCTGATTCCATGATGTTTTAAACAGAGTATGATATGGCGCTGTTGAACTGTTCGTCCAAGCCGGGTGATAATGGCCTCAGCATTCACCCGAAATTCTGTGAGCACATGCTCGAAAAATGGAATGATATTTTTTTGAAAAAAAAATTGAAAAAAAATTTTTTTTTCGAAAAACATTTTTTTTGAAAAAAAAAATTTATTTTTTTTAATTTTTTTTTAATGTTTGTGAAAATCCTGACCCTTAAAGCAAGAAGCTCCACTTTCCCTTTTATCCTCAAAATTCAAAAACTGAACTATACAGCCATTTCGTGGTGAGCGCATTGCGGACGCAAACTGTTCACCCCTGCTTTTGATACCCCGCTCTCTCCCATCATTTCTCATCAATCGGAGTTCATTCAACCCGCAGAGGTCATCAAGTTTGGAATGGACTTTAGTTATCAAGTTCACTGCTGTCCGCATGTCTATAGTGAGTTTAAGCTGGCAAGGTCGTCTACCCGTGTCGGTAATGACTTGAAGCCGCATTGGCGCAGATCCTGGGGGGGACAGGGGGGACACGTCCCCCCCAATATTGTTAAAGACATGAATTGTCCCACCCAATAATTCAAGAGATG
>JASGXE010011949.1:0-12885 GCA_030068105.1 Sinentomon sp. SZTP_YWyxl
CTGTAGTGTTAACAGAAGGAAATGTTTGTGATCACTTTGATAATGTTTACCACACTTATCCTGGATTGGGATTAAAGGTTCCGCAAACACTCATCACACATCTGTGTCTTTTGAGGGTTTTTTTTTGGTATGTGTGTCACATCATGGGATTTCCTTTTTATCACTCTTCTCGAGAATTTTTCGTGGTAGGAATTGACAATGCACGATAAAAATTGTTTTTTTACATCTCCAAGATTTGCAACTTTCCAAATCTCTAGAAATTCAAAAAATCGGTTTTTTTAAGTCTCAGATGGATCTACGTCACCCCAGGGTGACAGAAATCTTTGTAAGTTTCCCGCGCAAAATCTGGCCGCCGTTGAGGCAAAGTTTATGGAGCCTTGGTATAACTGAACGATTGGTAACACTTTTTGCCGGAGAAATGCATCGAAACCGCGCTTGTTTGCATTCCTCTGCCATCTGTGAGTTGAGAGCGGAACTTTCCAGTGCAGCGGATGAAAATATTGGTTCAATTTTTGCGCCAGCTGCCATCTCGATGGAAATTTTCGAATTGAAGGCGGTTTATAAAGACATCAGTGATTCCGATCCAATCGACAGATGTCGGTAGTGTGTTGTCAGAAGTACGCTAGAGGGCAGAATCTTCAACAAAATAGTGAAAATGAATAAACGTCGATATCTTCGGTTCTACTGAACGGATTTAGATGAAACAAAGCGTTTTGGATTCCTTGTTTCATCGCGAATGCGTTTCTTCCCAAATCGCGCGTTGGGAGAGCATATGGGGAAGGTTCTAAGGTATCCGAAATGGCGAAAAAAAATTTTTGTCAAAAATTACCCCTAGTCGGAGTGCAAAACGGGTTATAAATACCCTGTCACCTACGGGTGACGGAGGTATTGTAAGGGTTAAAGATATTGAAGTTCAAGAGAATTAAATTGAAAAGCATTTAACTGGATCACCTGGTTTGGAAATCAATACTCTTTATGATATTGCAGCTGACTTTCATAAAAGAGAGATATGTACGCAAGGAGAAGAACAACGGCAGTGGGTCGTGTTTTGCACAAATTTAAAGAAAATAAAAGGGGAAAATGACAACAGAAATAATAGCAATGAAAGCAATGACCATGGACACCTGCTTGTTTTCGTTTGGGAATCGAGACGTTGAAAGAAAAAATTTGGCATGTGACGACATTGAATGCGGAATATATCACCAGGAGGTGCCTCAGCGTTCTTGATAAGCGAAAACTCGAAGATTGAGATAACATATTATACGAACATTTAATTTTTGGAGTCTGGCGGGATATGCCCCCCATCGAAAAGTTTGTTTTGATCTGGGATGCGGTGGAAGTGGCACAGTACGCTTATTGAAGCTATCTAAAGAAGAAGCAAGTTGCTTTTCTTTTGATGTTCAATTATGCACCCAACCTCAAAGTTCACGTTCAGTCGAAATGTTTTTCCTTTTAATGCGCAGTGCAATGGGAATTCCAAAAAGAGACGGAACCAATTTTCTTTATTCTGTTTGATGAAGCATGATTTTCGGTGCAATTTCCTGAATTAATCTCCAGACGCTTTCATGCGTCAAACCAGGTGTTTCATATTCATTTGGGGGAATATTTGTTTATTTTTGGAGACATTAAGCAACTTTCTCCATTTTTGGAAACAGCACGGAAACTGGAATCCATCGGCTACCGATGCCATAAAGCCAATAAATGAAAGTGCAAGGCATTCTCTTTCTTTTTCAAAAGGCAATCTGGATCGCCTGAAAATTGGATCGCCTATCTAACGGAGAAACAACCGAACAAGATTGGGAACCGTTATGTGCACGAACATTGATCTTCCTTCATCTTTCTTGGAAAGTTGGAAAATTTTTTATCGAAAAGTTGACGAGTTCGACATTTTGTCATTGAAAAATTTGAACGAACCTGTTGCGCTGATGGCAATCATTGATCAGGCTGAAGGCTCAGAAAGGGTTATTCATACATCAGTTTGTGCAGAACGATGGTCCGAGAAAGGTATAAAAACCGGGGTTTTATAGGAACGGTTAAACTCGCCACACGCTTAAAACAACAAGCTCGCCTACTACGCGCAAAGTTTACTTTCACGCGTTCCTAGTAATACCTTTGAAACAACCAGCCTGGGAATATACGGAGCTCATCAAAAGTCCTCAAACATAGGAGCTCGGTTTTAACTCAGGCGCCATTCAAAATACATGGCATCGCGCGCTGCAAAACATCATTACACTCGTGTGAGGTGTGAAGTTGCAACTCGCGCTGTTGAAATCAGATGGCCCCTGTATTAGCCTGGCCTTCAAAATATCGCCTATGTTCGAGGACTTTTGATAAGCTCCGTATATGTTGAACTTATTGAAGAAAAAGACACAAACACAATGAATCTTCCTGATGTATTCCCTTCAGGTATACTACCACTATCAGGAGATCCCTGCAGAAGAAGGCACGGTTAGATGGGAACTGAAGGACGGTGAACTAAATCGGGCATATGACGAAACAGATAAAGATAAATGTAAAGTGGTGGCGATTGCAATTGTCAATCCTGGAAACCCAACAGGTACTAACCATTATCTGAAAACCAGTGTTGTAAGGATCACACACAATCTGACGTAAGGATACCATGAGGAACTAGTCTGTTTCATCATTCCATCTGAATACGCTACATATACGAGGGTGTCCTCCCCACTGTTGAATAAGTTAGTTCCCAAATGGTTTCCTCCCTCAAATTCTGAAATTCACTTATATGATGAAGAAACGGATTTTTACCATTTGCTTTTCTAATTTACCTCGTCTTTTAAAGTATACATTGAGCATTTGTATTTTTGCATAATTAAAGATGGATGCATTGCCGCAAGATAAAATCGCTTTCACACATGCCTCCACATCCAATCGCAACGAAAAACGCACAAGTCAGCATGCACAAGTTTCGCTATACCTACTTTTTTTTGGATCACCCTGTATGTCTCGAGATGTGGGTTTCTTGAATTATTGAATTTTGGTCGTAATAAATTAGGTCATTATAATTATGAACTGGTCAATCCCTTCACACAAAATGAAACATTTATTTACAAACATCATACAGCATCTGGTGGCCGATATTCGGATATTACCTATCCAATTATCGATACTATCCATTGATGCTGGGATAATTCCACGTTAAAAATAATTTTCAACGTAGATTAATTGTGAATTCATCATTTTATAGGAAAGATGCACAGTCGAAAAGAACTCGAAGAAATCATCCGTTTTGCGAAGTCCAAGGACCTTGTTGCGATCGCTGACGAGGTAAAGACGGATGGCCGCTCAACTCACATCGTAAATTGCAAATGAAATTAGCCTTTCGTACCTGATGCTCTTCAAGGGCTTGGTGGAAAATGTGTTTGCTAGAAGCAGTTCCACATGAAAAAAGAAAAGGTTTCATCGATTTCCCAAAATATATATAGGTTTCATCGATTTCCTGAGGTTAGACACATGTGTCATGTAAGGAAGGTGGAGCCAACACGCAGGTGTGATCTCCCGCAACCACGAAAATAAGAGGTTGGGACCATTTTATCCAAGACACTAGACGGCGAATTTTTCCAGGACTGGTATCTTCTGAAAAAGATAACATCACTGAAGATCTGCCATTTTTCTGCATTTTTCTCGACAGTATCGGCAAAGTATAATCAATCATTCAGTTGAATGGCAGGATGAATTTAAAGTGAAGCATGTCTGTTTGTATAATTGGAATGCAAAATAATTAATGATTTTCTCCGGCATACGTTTGCAGCCCGCAATTTCACGTTTTCTTAAAATAAGCGAATTTCACAATAAAATTGAGTCGGTAATTGCACACCGACACTTTCGAGGGATGCGAATAAGAAACCGAGGTTTGCGGAGCACGTGTCCATGTCCAGATTTGTTTGTTGTCTACGATCTGCAAAAATATTCACGCCAGCATAGGGCTCCGATACTGTTCTGTTAGGTTTTTTGCTTGGTTATTGCAGGTTCACCAATTTTCTATCGTCGATCAGGAACAAACACCTTTCATGTCGGTTCGGCGAATTATGGCTGAAATGGGATCTCCTTACAGTGAAATGCAATTGTTCTCATTGATGACTGCAACAAAAGGTTAATATCACAAGGGTGGGTTGCTCTAGTCGGAGGTAAAGTAGGGAGTAGGCTACTCCCGAGGGTAAAGTCGAGGTTAAGCAGCTGGAAGTAAATTTCGGTTGCTGCGTAGTTGAGAGTAGCCTTACTCTGGATGGAGTAAATATTTTCGAAAAAGTTAAATATTTACCTTCGACTTTAACTCCCGGCCAGGGGCAGGAGTAAAGTCCGAAGTAAGCAATCTGGGATGAGAAAAAAGAAATTTTTCAAACTTTTATAAATTTATTTGCTTGTTTGAAAAAAATCGAAAACGCACTCAGGAAAAACAGCAATTGGTGGGGGCTGACAAAATGCACGAGATTAAAATACAGAATTATGGCAATGTTCGAAAAAAATATAAAAAAAAGTTTCCAGAGATTTTTTGATCACACCCTTTTCTCCACCGAGGAATTGAGTCAGAACTCAGGCTTTGGTTGGCATAAAAAATGGCAGTGTTTTGTGAACAGGTACAGCACAAGCTGCACAAGGAACATATACGTACCTGTACGATCTGGGCAAAAAGTGTTCTGTGTCTCATCAGGTTCTGGTGGTGGTGGACCTCCACCAGTTATGTTTCGCTGAATCTTGCATGAAATTACGGCCTTCTTTGCCTTCGCTGAAATTGAGAAAAATAACAGAAAATAACATACATTCTGTGGACGACATGTGGGTCATTTGCATTTCAGTCACGACTTCTGAATTATTGATTGATCTATCCATGATTGCAAAAATGCGGATCGGTGACGCCAAATCTCACAGGGTGACTTGAAGCTAAGGCAAGTGCACGGCAGCAACAAAGAAAACGCATATGAACACGTGCATGATTCTTGGCGCAACAGACCACCAAAGTGAAGCATTGGGAGCCACTGCTTTCTGATTCCCAGGGGTTGAGCTCATGCTGGACGGGGTTTGGAGCTTTTCTTTTCAAAATTGCGGTGTGTCCGCAACATTCCATGAGACAGTTCAAGACAATTTCACATTTTGAAGCCACTTTTTGGCCTGAAAGTCAAATCGGTTGGTTGGGGTCTCCAATGCGTGGGCTTCTGGTTACACAAATATGGACTATTTGGGTGGGCCTACACAAATAATAGGCCTGACAGAAATTTAGGCAGAATCAATAACAGGCTAGGCAGAAATCAAAAGTGCGGCCTTACAGAAATTCGGCCTCAAAGATCACTGCCCGTGTTTTTCGGAAAGGAAAATGGCATTTAGGCATAGCAATGGAAATGTAAAAGAAGGAACCATAATTAAAGGCCAACTGAAACGGGTACCTATCTTCCAATAATTGAATCAGTGAGAATCATAAGGTCAATGTCCCCAAATCACAATTTTACGAAAAGTCACATGTCCATGGACTTATGACATTTTGATTCGAAAGCAGAATTTCGCACTGTCAATTTCAGCCATTTACCTAAGGCGTTTGCGAATGTCGGACATCGGCCATTTTGATTGTTAACTATGTGCGGATGCATAGGCGGCATACATTTTTCCGCTCTTGACTCAAAATGGCCAAAATGTGGACATTGACCTTTTGATTCTCATCGATTCAATTAAAAACGTGCTGAAATATAAACTGCATCGGTGTCCCATTAAATAGCGGGAATTTTTAATGTGAAAATGCAGAAATGTTCGAAATTGAGTGAACAAAACCAGAAATTTTATATTTTTTTCTCCTTGCATGAGTTTTGGCAGTTTCATTCACATTCGCGATAGTGGAGCGCCGTGTCACTTTGGATAAAAAAACCAATAAAAAATCGGAAGAAAATAAAAGATCTGAAATCCCGACTGTCCCTCATTTTAGGGGAGTTTTCGTCAGTTTGTCCCTCAATTTACGAGGGTCGGTCAACTTCCGATGAGAATTGTCCAGTTAACATTATCCAATCTGAATGAAACTTTGTACAGCTCTACTTTGGTCTTTTTTGGGAAGGCTGGCTGAATTTGAAGGACTTTCGTTTCCTCGTGCTGTTCTAGAAGATCTGAAGGCGTTAATCCTCAACTTAGGCTGGAAACCGGGTTTCTGTTGGTTTGAGCAACTTCTCATCTCTCACAAACATATTTCCGCTTTGTTTTGATGGTGAGATCAACTTCTCTGCGCCCAAATTTCATGGTTCAACTATAAACTGACAGTCTATCACAATGGTACACATGGCCATGCTCAAATGAATATGTATGACTTTTGCACATTTCAGAGTGTGAAATTGAGTGACTGTGCAATGTCCAAAAAGCACCAAAATCCCAGATGGCTTCATCACAAGGTCTCCTGCCTGCCAAAGTGGCATTTACAAACGTACGCTCTTCAAAAATTGCATGACAGTGCACAATGGAAAAGCACTCTGAAGAGTGCTGAGATCTTTTTGTTTTGGCTTTTGATTTAAATGGAGATTTTAATCCGATGTAAATGTGAGTGACATTTTGGATTGCATGAAACCGTAGATCAATGATGCCAAAATTCAAATCAGTACCTACCTACCTATCAGCTTGAAATGCTTGTGCTAGGCACATTGGGGAAACTTGCTACACTGCGAGTAGGCTGTACGTGCTTCTCTCCATTAACATCGTGATTAAAATTTGTATTCTTCTTTCAATATTCCATCAACAAAAGAACAAGAGCAGGAATTTTTGAAATGGTCAAATTTAGGTAGCTATCTGCATTAGCAATGATAAATGTGGGTGAGTATAAGGTCGCCTGCTGTTGGAATAGGAAGTCAAATTATAAATTAAAAGATTTATTTGCAGGTACTGGCCTTATGCCTCACTGAGCAACTGTTTGCAGATGTTCCGCACTTCCAACCGTCGATTCCGCACCTGCAATCGTGATTTCCACTCGTACAGCTGTCGGTTCCGCACCTGTTTCCAGATGTTCGCACTTCCAACTGTCGATTCCGCACCTGAAATCTTGAGTGTCACACTTCCGACTGTCAGTTCAACACCGCTGTTTCCAGATGTTCCGCACTTCCAACTGTCGATTCGGCACCTGCACTCTTGATTTCCTCACTTTGATTTCCTCACTTCCGCACCTGGTAATGAGTTCTGCACCGCACTCCCAACTGCCGGTTCCACACCTGTAATCTCGAGTTCCGCACTTGCAACTGTCATTTCAGCACCTGTTTCCAGTCTGCACTTCCAACTGTTGGTTGCTCGCCGTACTCGGAATCGGATCAAATTCTGAACGAAACTTCTCAAAATTCGGGAAATATTCAGATAAAGTCGAAATTGTCCGAATATTTCACAATTCCGATTGATCCGACGACAAATTTACAATTGCACTCATCTCTGGAAAAAAACTTTGCTGATAAAAAACGTCCAAAACAAACTTCCACCTGACTTCCTTTTATGTCAACATTTTCCAAAATGTGAACGTTTTTTTATTGTCAACTTACATTTCAAATCTTTCCAAGCTTGTTTGAGTTGTTTCTCGTCTCTCGAAATGCACCTAATGTCGATGTTGAATTGACTGGTTATCTTCTTCCAAATAATCATCTTTGGCTTTTGTCGTCTTGATATCATTTTACTTCGATTCGATGATCGGCACGTGATCTTTCACCAACTCCGTCAAGAATTCTTTCTCGTATGATGAGAAATTAGGTTCACGCTTTCTCTTTTCCCCCATTTTGAAGACTGCACCCGCAAGACTTAAATGCAAAAGGCTGACCGGATGACACAATACACTAACAACGACTGGCAACCCTCAAAAAACTGCACAGCGTTAAAGTTTATTTTCTGTTTCGAGCATACATAACGAATTTAGACAGGAAGCTGGACCGACTCTTGTGGTATGAACCACTCAAAACGCAACTTCCGGCCGTTGCAGGTGGTCTCTCCCCACGAGGAAAGAAAATACGCAAGTGGAAATCTGTCAAATTGAATGGGACATTCAGGTTGAAAAGCAATCCGACGAATGTTGTTAAATCGATGCAACAAATCTCGCCATCTGGTGAGATTTGTTCGCCATCTCAAACCCACCCACTAGAGCAACCCACATAAGTCGATTGAAGTCGATTGCAAACTTGCATGGCTTATACATGCGCACCTATCCCCTCAGGACATCCTTTTGCTTGCAAGCAAAACGGCACTGAAGTGAACTGCTTTTTGAACGCGTGGCACTGTTTTAATCTGCGGTTGTCTGATGCCTCCAATAGCGGTGGCATGCAACCCATCCAAGCGTCGGTTTTGAAAGTGAAACATTTTTTGAGTGCCCGCTTATGGGTGTCATTACTACAGCACATTTCATGCGCGGATGACTTTTGACGTCTTACTCATCCATTTATACACCACGTGAAATGCGGTACCATCTTGGAAATCTCTTTTGTTTTGTCATTTCAAGTGAAAATTCAGAAGGTTGTGCCAGCTTGACACACATCGATTTAAAAGGCTATCCCTGCAATGAAAAGTTTAAAGGGACTTCACCACATCCCACAGGCTGACTCCACCACAAACGCTGGGAGTAGCTACACCTGCGTGCAAGTCCAGAGGTAACTGCCCCTGGGTGTAACTTTTCGCACAGAAACCGGATTTTACTTCTCAGAGGTAACAACTCCAGGGTAAGCCATACTCTCGAGGTAAGTTACCTCCGACTAGAGCAACCTACCCAATGTGAAGAATAATCCTTGTACTCCCTTTGTGGTTATCGGATGGTTATGACATCTTATAATCTCCTCTGTCATGTGACATCAAAAAGAGCTTCTTTTATTCCATGGAATCTGTTCATTCTCCTCAACGGGATTTTCTCCTTTTTTAAAAAGCCTGTTCGCCACGGCAGTCGGCCCGGGCCTTGGAAAACTGAAACAAGAACGTGGAAGAACAAGAAGCCGGAATTCGGAAGAAAGAGACAAAGTGCGCTGAAAGAAAACAAAGCCAACATGTTCAAGAAAAACAAACAAAAGCGTTCAGAAATCCTTCTCCTTTTCGTTCACCTTTGTTGTTGCGCTGCATGTTGCTGCGTGTAGCCATTACAGATCACACTGTATGCGCCTTTTGATCGTGAGAAAGCAAAGAGAGAATCGATTCCAGGCGGGCGCTGGAGTCGATTCTCTTCTCTGCGTTTCATTACCTCTCTGCCCGCTCTATGCGTACCTCCTGCTGCGTTGTGCGAACAGAAACAAACAGAACAGAAGCTGTGGCTTGCCGAATCTCTCCTCTCTTTGTCTAACAGAGACCCTTCCCACCAAATGATTTTGCAATGTGATTTCGGTATTATTACACCGAGGCCTTGATTACACCCACCTGATGGGCTTTTTGATGCCTGATGGGCTTGATGCCTTGATTACACCCACCTGATGGGAGGGAATTGTTTCGTGCAGATACAAATGCGCGATTGTAATCAGCTATCATCCACCATGAATCACACTGGATGATTCGCGAGGATCATCGAATAAATTCTGCATGCCTGCAGAATGGAGAGGAGCACAATGTCTACACTTCTGTGTGAGTGAAATTTGGTGCATTCAACACTTGAATGACAGCATCGTCTTCAGTCGCCATCGAGCGACTGTGCTCTTTGACTGTGCTTTTGCGAGTATTTAGTGTCGTAAAGTTGTGTTTAGTTGTTTTTGTACACTTCAAATTCACTATTTTGGTCAAGTTTGTGTGCATTGACTAAGGAGCTAATTGTGATGTCTGGATAGAGCTGAGCCATATTTGTATTTGGTCATAGGAGAAGACATGCAACATTTCAGAGTGTGGGTAGGAATTTACTTGTTGAGTGAACGAAGATCCAACGTCTTTTGACCTGGATCTATAAGGGATCAGTAATCAATGGCATTTGAGTTATTAGATTCGCTTCGTCGAAATTAAAACTTTCTACTCTCGGAATGACCATCATTTGAGGTTAGACCAATTGCAGACCGAACCAGTATTGGTAAGTACTGTTTTCGTGGTCAGTAGGTACTGCTGTTGAGAAAAATTACCTTCCGCAGGATGTGTCAATTCTCCCCTGAAAATTACAATCCTTCGTTATTTGCTTTCTTCCTCGGAAAACCCTATTGTTATGACTGAATCTGACTGCTGTTTAGACATTTACACTTACCAGATCACATAATTTTTATGATTGAATTGTGAGAAAACCAAAGGTGCAATTTGAACTAAGTTACCAACAACCAACGTAAATCCGTTCAGCAGAATGCAACCCATGTCATTCCCCAGACATCGCCGCAGAAGACCTCTGAAAAATAGTATCCACATTTTTTTTGTGCCTGAGAGCATCAACTTGATTTTAGTAACAGATATATCTGACAACTTTTAACGCACAATACGTTCATGAAAATACTTTGTGTCAAATGTCAAAAGGATCACAACATTCCTTGATAGTGTGAATTTCTTTAACCCCAACCAGTTTGGTTTTCGTTCTGGTAAATCGTGTGAAGGGCAACTAATCCTCTTTATTGAGGAGATTTCTAGATCTCTTGACAGCCGTGCACCAGTACATGCAATTTTTTTGGACTTAGCAAAAGCATTTGACACAGTTTCTCACGCTAAACTCGTATCCAAACTGCACCAACTTAATTTTCCTCCAAATTTGATAAATGTTATCGCTTCGTTCCTTCGTGATAGAACGCAAAAAGTTTCCGTTGACGGTTTTTTGTCTGCTGCCGGTGAGGTTACTTCCGGCGTTCCCCAAGGCAGTGTCATCGGCCCACTTTTATTTCTGATCTACATAAACGACATAGCTGAGAGTCTTAAGTGTTCCATAAGAATGTTTGCCGATGACATTGTAATTTACAGGACTGTAAGGTCCCCTGAAGACCGTTTAAATCTGAGTTCCGACCTTGATATAATAAGCCGGTGGTGCAGTATTTGGGGGATGAAAATTAATGCTGCCAAATCCAAAGTAGTACTTTTCGGCAGTAAAGAAAGCTTTACAAATGACCCATATACCATTTCTGGAGTGCCCCTTGAGGTTGTTCAAACTTTTAAGTACCTTGGCGTCGTTTTGAGTCATGACTTGTCGTGGTATGCACATATTTCTGGCGTAATAAGCAAGGCCTCCACCCAACTAGGTTACATCACCAGAAACTTAAAACAAGCTTCTCCTTCTCGCAAAAAACACGCATATGTGTCAATGGTGCTTCCCATTCTTGAGTATGGGTGTGCTCTGTGAAATCCCTGCAAAAGAGTGGAGATAGATGCGCTCGAAAAAGTCCAGCGGAGAGCTGCTCGTGCAATTACCGGCATTTTCTAAAGGTACGCAAGTGTGACAGCCATGTTGAGAGACTTAAACCTTGAAGCATTAAACCACCTCCAAAGTCTTAAAGAGACTTTGGAGGTGACTTAAACCTTAAAAACTTAACTTTAAAAAAAAATTAAAAAAGAGACTTAAACCACCTCCAAAGTCGACGCAATGAGCACTGTCTGAATCTTTTAGGTGACATAATATCTGGATCAGTTGATTTCTCTCTCCCCGCAGAGTATAGGCTGAAACATAACCTAACCTAACCTAACCTAACCTACTTAATTATGCAGCACCCAATCATTTGTAGCTGCTTTTGCCTTGAATAAATAAATAAATAAAATAAAATGTGTTGACAAGCTTTCACCATATGCGTTAAACCATATCGTTTACAGGTTTCATAGCCGAGCCAGGGATGCGTGGTGGTGCATATGAAGCCCTCAACTTCGATGCTTCCACACTTAGTCTAATCCAATTGGCTGCAGCAGATGGAAGGTTGTGTCCAAACTCTGTGGGACAGGTTGAAATTTATTTGTATGTGTCCAGACTCTGTGAGACAGGTTTAAATTCATTTGTAAATCCGCGAAGTCTGTGAGGCAGGTTGAAACATGTTTTTAAATTCAACCTGAGAAGCTGGATTGGTCCTTTTACTTACCATTCGCAATAACTTTAAACCAAATACACAAAAACCGCAAAAATGCTTAGTTATTATATAAAATCAATAAATGCATTTTAAAAACGTTTACAGCCAGCAGTATGGAGATTAGGGATACAGATCTCAATAACACATGGAGTAAGGACGTTATGGAACTATAACACACAATTAATTTCCTCATATTCGAGATAATTGTTAAAATTTGAAATCGCGAGAGAAAGTTAACATATTCCATTGTGCCCTGCATGACTTTCTGGAGCTGCTCGAACAAAAGACTGACATTTGATAGTCAAAGAAAATGATAATTCCCGAGCGTGTTCAACACAATTCTAAAGATATTTCAACACAATTGTTTATATTGATCGATGTGATTGTTGCAGATGCTAACAATTCTATTTTAATTAAATTATTGTTCAAAACGTTAAATAGGCTATACCTTGACAAAGAGCACACGCCATCTTGGAATCCCACACAGACACCACAAAGCAACGCACCAACAGAGGCTGTTTTAAGATTTTGTAAGTGAGGGAAGAATCGCACAAAAGATCATCTGTCACGGTATACAGCTTGAGAAGATTCTGAGGTAATAAGATAGCCTTACCAGTAAAGTACACCATTGAGTACAATTACGTGTGGTACGAGACAAACTAAATCACTTGGATTACTGAATTTTGCTAATTCGTCTATGAATTATTGTTAATATCCCTGCTTCGAATTCTTTATTCAGCAACAATGGGGTGGTGCTGCTCGGTGTAGGGGCATCTGCGATGTGCCGTGGAGCCACTTGTAATCGTGCTTATCGAATCAATTACGAAATCGAATGAATTCAATCGAAGCGTTATGGAATCGTGCAACATATGTTTGGGAACCATATCCTGAAATTTCCTTTTTGCCACGAATTTACAGATTTCCATTGAAGTACTGGTGAATCCGCCAA